>JAPUBX010002412.1:0-31169 GCA_028672205.1 Proteocephalus fallax
CTTCGTCGGTCGAGCTTTTACTATTGCCCTATAAATAACTAATTTGGCTATCTTAATATTAGCAGGGGAATCGTCGTTTCGCAGGTGTTTTCTGTCTGTCAAGCTATGGAGGCAACGTGGCTGTATAATTGATTATTTTTGCCACGTGATTTTACAGTATCAATCACCCATACGATTATAAAAAAAACAGTATTTGTTTGATTAACAGTTTAAGATAACCTGTGCCTATTTACCCTCCCTATCTAACCATTAATTCTGTGCGTTCAAATTATTGACCAATTATAACATCTCTTGCATTTCATTGGATGCTTCAGAATTATTTTGCTTTTCCATTCGTTCACAGTTAATTTATTTTTTACATATATAACCAGAATGCACAAATATTTAACAAGTAGCGTATCTCCCGGTTCGTCGCGCACTATGTCTGCTTCACCAAAAGTTAAGAAATCTAAGGCTCCGGCGAGCCATCCGCCTGTTGCCGAGATGATCAAGGCCGCTATTGTGGCCAACAAGGATCGCAAGGGAACTTCCCTCGCTACCATCAAGAAGCACATTGCATCACACTTCCAAGTCGACATGGTGCGTATGGCCCCACACATTCGTCGTGGGATCGTCCACGCAGTCGACGGCGGAGCTCTCGTTCGGGTTGGAAACAAGGGACAGGGTGCCTCCGGCAGTTTCAAGATCGCCGATAAGGACGTCGAGAAGAAGCCTGCTAAGGTTGTCAAGCCCAAAAAGGCCGCGGCTCCCAAAAAGGCGGCTGCGAAGCCGAAGGTTGTCAAAGCTGAGGTCGCGAAACCTACGAAGGCTCCCACGCCTGTGAAGCCCAAGGTTGTCAAGGCGAAGAAGCCAGCAACCCCCAAGAAGGTCGCTGCCCCCGCCAAGCCCAAGGTTGTCAAACCCAAAAAGGTTGCTGCCCCTAAAAAGGCCGCCAAGCCAAAGGCGGCTGCAAAGGCAAAGAAGCCCGCAGCTAAGAAAGCCGTGAAGGCCTAAATGCCAGCCTGAGCGCGAGTTCAGTTGCCAATCGTGGAGAACGTGACAACGGCCCTTTTTAGGGCCATTACTTTTGGTTGTTCTTTTTCATCATGCTTTACGCCGACGTGATTGCGTAAACGGCCGATTAACATCAAGGGAACCGCATAATGCGCAGACAGTTTGGCTGTACCGGATTTATGGGTGTTAACTGTTCCTTTGTTGGTTTTTAATGCATAACGTTTTGGTTCTCGTGACATTAATAAAGCGAACAATACTATAATTATTCAACGTTTCCGCAGAATTATTATAAATTAGATTATGGACTGTCTTTGGCTGTACCGGGTTTATGAGCTGTTGCGGTTCATCAGAGTGAACGTCTAATTAGAGGAGCTTCTTGCAGCCAGAGTTCGGAATTGATATTGTCGGGGAAGAACCGAACCCCTTTGGTGTATTATGAATCTTCTAACCAGCCATATTGGCTGTCTTGCAAATGTGACCGACGCCAGTTACTTTATTCACCCCGAACAAAATAACAAAGTATTTATAAACTATCACAATTTGAATCGATCACTGATTGTCACAATTGTCTAGTTTTACTAAACGGATAAGCCAGTTGACCCGAACAATATAAAGGTAACCGACTGGTTTCAAATCCCTACGCTTTGTAGTCGAACTATAAAAGTTCTAATGGATTAGTTTGCAAACCGTTAAATACTTTAGTTTAATTTACTTCGTTTATTGGTGTTAACTTACTCCGTATCGTCTATGTTTAATCCACACTTCATGTATTATTCTTTTGTTGATTTTTTATGCATAACGTTTTGATCCTCGTGAAATTAATAAAGCGAACAATACTATAATTATTCAACGTTTCCGCAGAATTATTATAAATTCGATTATGGGCAATTTATCCACCACGTTTAAGCTCTTAAATTGACGCGAACGGTAAAATTTAAGCAACACGTTCACTCTTGTCCAATCAGAACACTGCATCATCGCTTCCTAACCAATGGTTGTGGCGAATTATAGACTTGTAAGAAGGGCCAATCAAATTATCGCTCTTGTGATGGTGAATTTATACTATATATACTGAACGCCAATTTTTCCAATCAAATCACTGTTCACCCAATAGCTAAACAATGAGCGGACGCGGTAAAGGCGGTAAATCTCGTGCTAAGGCAAAGACCAGGTCTACCCGGGCGGGTCTTCAATTCCCAGTAGGTCGTGTTCATCGCCTACTGCGTCGTGGCAACTACGCCGAACGCGTCGGTGCCGGTGCACCCGTGTACCTCGCTGCCGTTCTCGAATACCTCGCTGCTGAGGTTCTCGAGTTGGCTGGCAATGCAGCCCGCGACAACAAGAAGACGCGCATCATCCCCCGCCATCTTCAACTCGCCATCCGCAACGATGAGGAGTTGAACAAGCTCCTGGGAGGTGTGACAATCGCCCAGGGTGGTGTTCTGCCGAATATCCAAGCGGTTCTTCTGCCCAAGAAGACTGAGAAGCCCAAGGCATAAATTGCCCTGGAGTGCCAGGTACCGAATGTGAACGTGAATACGGCCCTCTTTAGGGCCATCACTTGCGATTGTTTTGCGTCTATCGAAGCATTTCTAAATTCGTTAGTCTTGTCCACTGCTTTGGGAAATAAATCTAATTGAGCATTCACAAATTGCTTGCGAGATTTATAATTATCAAAATAAATAAGCTGAAATGCATCGCCGCCTATTAAAAGTACACCTTTTACTGTCCATTTCGTGACGTATTCAATGAAATATTGAAGATGCATCGGCGACACCCGCTCTGAACAAATAAATGGCATCATTAGATTAAGCATACTTAGTATATGGATGATAACAACTATAACTGTGATGTAACCCCGACTTCGATTGTATTAAAAGGTCAACTACCGAGCTGGATCCATCAGTGTGTTCACGGTTAATATAGACACCCTAGGAACAGTTGACGATTTCGCAACATGATTTGCAACGATGTCCTCCAGGGAAGAAAATAGTGGGATGATATGATGGTATTATCGCGAGTATGAGACCCCGAGGCAAGCCCGTTATGACGCCGCGTGTGATTGTCGATAGAAGTCGACATCTTTAGAACAGAAACGCAAGACAAACCTGGTTTGGCGACGCAATCGCATCCCTCATCGGTGCATTTGGGGACAACCTTGCTCTTTTCTAGCGATCTGAGTATTGGTAAGAAAGTTGGCATAAATAAACAAATAAAAGCGTTGTGCAAAAATGGTATAGCTTAGTATAGTTACCGCTTTTATAACGCAAGATTGCCCCGATTCAAGACGATTGTATGAACCCACGGTTAATACGAGGTACAGCTGACAATTCCGCAATTTGATCAATAAGTTGCATTTGGGAAAGTCCTTCAGGGGAGGAAATAGTGAGATAATGCGAATGTATGATCGCGAGTATGACGCAAGACAAACCTGGTTTGGCGACGCAATCGCACCCCTCATTTGGGGACAAATTCTTTCCTGGAGTATTGGTAAGAAAGTTGGCATACGTTCAAAAAAAGAGAAAGGATACGCTCTCCTCCTTCAATGGAACCGCGTCCTAGAGATGGGCCTCTCCCTAAAGAGATCCTTGTTCGCACGATTGGGTCCCACGGAGGCAACTGAGTTTCCCGATGCGGCTAAGGGACCCATGACTACGGCCGCTCCCCTGATTCCCCGCCTCATGGATCGAACTGCGCCAAGTATTCTCCAAGAAATACTTTGGAGAGACCAGACCGTCGCAGTGGACAGCGATACTGCCCAGCGAGGCCAGATGACCAGCCCCAGGAGGACGTCGTCAAAAGTGAAAAATGCACTATGTGGTTGCCCGACGTCGGGCCTGTTCGTCTCAAGAAGAAGTCCGTCAAGGCCGTACCAGCCATCGTGCACGGCGAAAACGGACACTGCGATTCCGTAAGAATGCACGAAACATCCCGTTATAGTATGGTAGCAAGTAGTTCCGCCCGGCAAGTGGAAGATCCGGGTACAAGTCCGGGCCCCCGACGACTCGCGCATTTCAGGTCGCCCATTAAGGAGATGGGACAAAAGCGAGGGCGGCGGGGTTAAGTTGAGTGGGCAGGTGGGGTCCAGGGCGTAGATAATAATACCATTACCAGAAATAATGAAGTAATCAAATAGAACATTTTATTTTGTGTATACATATAATGCATGCTTTCCACTACAGGACCAGCGAACGTCTGGTTTGAAGCCTTGGGAGATGGGGATACCCTCTACGAGAAATGCTCCGGAGAAGATTGATCAGCGAAGGAAGGGGGGTCTTGTCTGAGGGGGAAGTGGTGTAGTAAGCTTTAACATAAATTCCAATAGCTTTTGTAGTTCTTGTCTCGATTAATAGTTTTGTTTTAATGGAACCGCAGCCATGTTGAAACTGGGACTTCTGGGATCGTCGATAACGCTATCGTGAGCTTTGTAACTCCGTTTATATCTTTATATCGAGGAAAAGTGGTTAAGCTAATCAAGCAGACGACACAGAAGCTCCTGCCAGAAATGGCCGTATCAACTAGAAGGTCGACATCAGAACGTCGACCGGTTTCTTCTTCGCGCGACAATACGGAAGAAGACAGACAGAAGTCACTTTTGGTGCGAATCCGCGAGCTGACGATAACTTGTGCGAGGCTTCAGGCAGAGTATCAAGCCACGATGCTGAACAAAGAAGATTCGCCGATTACCCCTGCTCCTAAACAGGAGCCGACGCCGTATACCCCTGTTCATTCCCACTACCGTACCGTCCCAACCCCGTTACTCTCCGTCCTTCCACTGTGAATTAAAGCCCTCTTTTCCCAGCAGTGTCTTCGTATTCTTACACACACCTTGTCATATTACCGCCCTTTTAATTAATAGTAAAATTAGTTTCGGTTGTCTGAATTCAATTAATCGACGCATTTAGATACTTGACGCCTTTATGTGCTTGATTGCCGGTTTTGCAAAGATAATTCATCGGAGAACTTTCTGTTTTGGCTTAGTGATATGTATTATCTATAAAGTCCGCATCATCAATAAAATGTTCACCCCTCCGGTCTCTTCTAGGTTTGCTAAACTTATGTAATTATGCAGTCAATTGAGAAAGGTTAGATGTCGTATATTCTGTCCACTTGACCTGGCAGGTATTGCCTACTTCTCTCATTTTCTGCGAGAGTTTTGGACATCTGTGGTTTGACTACCAATGTTGGTTGGTGTTCCATTCAATGGCTCCTAAATATGCTTTCATCACTGCAGCGGAGCAACAACGGGCTTGAGCTGGTCCGCTGGAGTCTTTGGAGGGATGCGTAAGGCGTTTTCGTGTCCATAATATGGGATGCAAAAGGGGGCATTGAGGATATCAGTAGCGTGGTAAGAGAGAAAGTAAAGATGACGTCTATTGTTGGATATTCTGTCAACAAAGGGCCCATTACCTTTTTCGCTCGGGATAGTTGGGCTTTTGACTATGCGGCTTCAATTAGTTATGGATTATTGGCGCGTTTAACACGTTTATCCGTTTCCACCGACAAAGCCCAATCTGTCAGCGGTAGTCCTTCTTCCGTGTGTGTGTGTGTGTGCTCGTGTAAACCAACACCTGTTCGCTTTACTTTGTCCTCCAATTCATATACACAGCTACCAGCATCTATCTTCGCTATTCCTATCTGATTTGTTGAATACAATAAAACTGTCATTGTTGAAGGTATTTGGTTTGTCTTCTTTCGTAGTTGTGATGGTGGTGGTGGTCTTATTCTTTGTTGTAACTAGTTTCTGCAGAAGATGAACTGGCTTCATGGATGTCGAGAATCGGCGGGCTGTCCGGTGTGTTCGCCATGGTTAAGGGGGCCGCGCAATTCGAAAATCCCCTTTTAGTTTCTGCTTCACCTGTTTCGGCGAAACGAAAATTCAGGACAAATAAGGAATGATCAAATCGCGATATGTCACCGTCGTTCTTTCATCGGCATTGGTGGAAGAGATTTACACTTCGATAAACCTTAATAGAGGGGAGGGAAGAGTCATCTAATTTTCGATCAGCGATGAGTGTCGAATATTTAAAGTGGCATTGGAGGACAGATAGAGAGCGTCGGCATAGGGTGGCCACAAGAAAACGAGATTATTTATTATTTCTGAGGGTTAAATATTTCAGCCCAGGGAAAATTAAGAGGAAATTATATACACTGATGTAAATTATGCCGGCGTGTATAAAGATCTTGACACAATTTGAGCTCAGTCAAAGTCCGGTGGTCTTAGAAACCGATCCGACGGTATTTACCGAAGTCGGCATCCACATGATCACTCAATGATAGCAGACTGTTGGAAATAACGCCGAGGAATTTTTCTATTGAGCTCGAGGCGAAACTATGGATTCAAGCCATAGCCGCCGTGTCAACATCTGCGCTCAGTGAAAACGCGAATTGAGAGGCATTTTGACGCGTTCAGCAGAAGACATTTCCCAATACCGCCGAGACAATCCCTTCAAGGAGACCCAAGGAGGCACATCTTCTACCGCTTATACAACAAAACACAGTCCTTCGAAACAAACCATGGGTCGGTTACGATATTATACGTATCGGTTAATTTTTTACACATTGATCATTATCATTACGTGTCACATTTTGGCTAATTGCTATTTTAGCAGTTTGTAGTTTGTAGCAGTAAGGTTTGAGTAAGTGGCGGAGAGAATAAGTCGTGCACCAAGTACGATTCGTTCTTTGATGATGGAAACGGCTGCACCAGTGTCGATAAGGAAGCCAGACGTCTTATCACCATTCTGGCTGCAACATTTATTGTTTTAAAATTCATTGAGAGTTGGGTTTAAGCGGTACGATCGAGTTACCACACGCTCTTGCGTTTCTGCCGAATCTGGATCTCCTCAGACCAGTACGCTAGGTTTTCGTGCGCATATTCACTTAGAGATTCGATTCGTAGCTAGACACACAACGTTTAGTTCTCCTGTAAGCGGTTTATGGGGGTGTAGCTAATCCCGCGTGCAACAACTTGTAGACAGAGGTGTAAGTTGTGTATCAAGGGGAGACCGAAGACCGAAGGATGCCCAGAGGAATGACAGACCCTGAACTAAAATCCTGAACGAAATTCGGATAAAAAAACGAATCCAGTTTAAAAAAGCACTACCCAAGCGCGGTTCATATATACTTCTGTTGTTTGCACTTTTTCCCTCCTAAAAGAGGCCCTCACCACCGCCCTAGTCCTCAGCTTCCCGTACTTACCCGCGTCGGCCCTAAATAAATCATGGACACAAAAGCCAGTAGCCATGCTATTGGCAGGGTCCTGTCACAGATCGTTGAAGATGATAAGGAACACGACGACGAATATGGAAGCCGCACCCCCGACAATGCCGAACGGAACTATAGTGCTAGTTGTCAGTCGCGAGATGTTGTCACTAGTCCACTTGACGAAAACGTTCGTCGCTTTCCTAAAAGGCAAACCCTTTATCATTCAAAAATAACACTCGGAACTCCACTGAAGAAAATGTCTTTGCTGAGGGAGGGCTCTGTAACGCACGCAAACCTGGCTGCATGTATAGTTTCTACCATAGAATCCCTATTTTATAATGCATTTTAAGCCTTCCGTTGGATCCCATATACAATAATAAATCTTCCCTCCGAATCCAGTTTAAAATAGCACTACCCAAGCGCGGTTCATATATACTTCTGTTGTTTGCACCTAAAAGAGATGCCGGCAATTGTAGGCAGGCATTTTTGGTCGGTTGAAAAAGCAGTTGCGTTGGAATTATTCGCATATTTTATATTATGTTGGTTCTGAATCAATGTAACAGATTCTATCTTACAAAACGATCGATTAGAATTATGGTTTTGTTGTGCTTGTTTAAGTAAGCAAATAGCTTAATTTGATTGGCTGTTGATCGAACGTCTTGATTGAAGTGATATATAAAGTGGATGATGTTGCCCGGATTGGCCATTCGATCGGAGCGTAATCATCCATTATCATGTCTGGCCGCGGTAAAGGAGGTAAGGGACTTGGAAAGGGAGGAGCTAAACGTCACAGGAAGGTTCTTCGTGACAACATTCAGGGCATCACCAAGCCCGCGATCCGCCGTCTCGCACGCCGTGGTGGTGTGAAGCGTATCTCAGGTCTCATCTACGAGGAGACCCGTGGTGTTCTCAAGGTCTTCCTGGAGAACGTCATCCGTGATGCCGTCACCTACACTGAGCATGCCAAGCGCAAGACTGTTACCGCTATGGATGTCGTCTATGCCCTGAAACGTCAGGGACGCACTCTCTACGGTTTCGGTGGTTAAGTGCCCATGCTGCGCCATGCAGTGTGTGTGCAGTTGATACCCGACAGCGTTTTTGCTGTGTGATCGCTCCAACGGCCCTTTTTAGGGCCACTACTTTTGATTGTTTTATCCGTGTGTCATCTGTGTAAATACTTGCCAAATGTCTATAGATCCCCTACCCTTCTCGATCATCAGTTTTCCTCGTTCTATGTTTACACACGGAAGATGGAATAGGAATCCGTATACAATAATAGAAGAATACAGCTGGATCTAGCTAGTTGATAATTGTACAGCGGTCCTTTCGCCAACCGACCGCCAACTTGCAACACGTAATTTCTATCAATTAAGTACCCAGTGGTAGTAAGAATGCAGCTGGATTTAGCTGGCTGATAATTGTACCACTGTTGATGCTAGGTTGTTGTAGATTGGCCCTTTCACCAACTGACGCGACGCAATTCCGACCGCCAACTTGCAACACGTAATTTCTATCAAATAAGTACCCAGGGCTAGTAAGGCCCAATGCGTGCTCAATCGTGGATGTCGCAGTTAATGGTAGTTGACTATGCAGGCGACCATTAGACGCTAAGAGTCCGCAAAAGTACTCGGCGAATCGGAAACGCTCCTAACGATTAGTCTCCTGGATACCACTAAATATGGCCTAGAGTGCCCAAGATGTAAGTCAAAACGTTGCATTGTAATCTTCCTGGACGAGCTAAGCACCGAAACCAAGCACACGGGCTACTAGTGCGATGTCGAACTAGGTCCGACGCCCACCCAGTTTCACGACCAAGGAGCCAACGAGTCCATTCGGATTGATCGCAGACAGGCCCAGACAATACATTGGGGCCGCAATCCTTTATTTGACAATGAAGCTAATTTATTTCCTGTCCTTCTGAAATCTCCGAGGATAGGCGGTGGCATTCTCACCAGCTGCAACAATTCACTTATCCGCGTTCTGATTGCCCTTTCGCCAACTGACGCCACGCAATTATGACCGCCAACTTGCAACACGCAATTTCTATCAATTAAGTACCCAGTGGTAGTAAGAATGCAGCTGGATTTAGCTGGCTGATAATTGTACCACTGTTGATGCTAGGTTGTTGTAGATTGGCCCTTTCACCAACTGACGCGACGCAATTCCGACCGCCAACTTGCAACACGTAATTTCTATCAAATAAGTACCCAGGGCTAGTAAGGCCCAATGCGTGCTCAATCGTGGATGTCGCAGTTAATGGTAGTTGACTATGCAGGCGACCATTAGACGCTAAGAGTCCGCAAAAGTACTCGGCGAATCGGAAACGCTCCTAACGATTAGTCTCCTGGATACCACTAAATATGGCCTAGAGTGCCCAAGATGTAAGTCAAAACGTTGCATTGTAATCTTCCTGGACGAGCTAAGCACCGAAACCAAGCACACGGGCTACTAGTGCGATGTCGAACTAGGTCCGACGCCCACCCAGTTTCACGACCAAGGAGCCAACGAGTCCATTCGGATTGATCGCAGACAGGCCCAGACAATACATTGGGGCCGCAATCCTTTATTTGACAATGAAGCTAATTTATTTCCTGTCCTTCTGAAATCTCCGAGGATAGGCGGTGGCATTCTCACCAGCTGCAACAATTCACTTATCCGCGTTCTGATTGCCCTTTCGCCAACTGACGCCACGCAATTATGACCGCCAACTTGCAACACGCAATTTCTATCAATTAAGTACCCAGTGGTAGTAAGGCCTAATGCGTGCTCAATCGTGGATGTCGTTGTAGTAGTAGTTTACTATAGAGGCGCCTATTAGACGCTAAAAGTACTCGGCGAATCAGAAACGCTCCTGACGATTATTCGAGTGGGTATAGAGTCCACATCTCCTGGATACCACTAAATATGGCCTAGAGTGCCCAAGGCGTAAGTCTTCCTGGACGAGCACAGCACCGAAACCATGCACACGTGCGATGCCGAACGAGGTCCGACGTCCAAGGATTCGATTAGGATGGGGAGGCCCCAAAAACCATGCACAATCCATTGGGATCCAATCTCGGGCCGAAATTCTAGATTGGATTTGACTGTGGAAACAGGTTTGCCTAGCTATCCACCAAATTTCCTGTCCTTCTGAAATCTCTGAGGATAGGCGGTGGCATTCTCGCCATCTGCAACAATTCACTTATCCGCGTACCGATAACCCAGCAGTGACGGCCAGATGTGGCCATTTGAAGAGTATATATGTTTCGAGCAATAATGCATATTAAACCCTGCTGCCTTGGGGATTCACTTGACGGCGTGAAGGCGATGGGTACGCCACCAGTACCAAATTCCGTCGTCTCATCATCTCATAAGAGACAGACCCAACAAAGGTTAAAAAACCCAGCAACAACTTTTTGCATTTTTTTGTGCTTAATACATGTCCGGACTTCATAATTGGTGTAACCAATCCTATATAGCCAAATTTAAAGCCCATGACCATAGATTTTAGTAATTGATTCAGTGGCCTTGTTGGCGTTCAAGAACTCATCAAAGGAATGCAACATCCAATGTCTAATGTGCTTTCTGTCTGTGAATGCGAGGAGAACGCCACCAGTACCAAATTCCATCGGCTAATCATCTCATAAGAGACAGACATCGATTGGATTTGCAAGAGTTAAAAAACACATTTCGTAAATAACTGATAGGAACTCGGCGTCCACTCCAATAAGGGGGTTCCTGCCGTATATAAGAATGATACATTTCGAACTTCGTATTTGGTGTAACCAGTAATCCTTTGAAAATCTTCTAAACCAAAATAGGAAGCCCATGACAATAGATTTTAGTAATTAGTTTAGTGGCCTTGTTGGCAACATACAATGTCTTATGTGCCTCAGGTGTATACATTTTAAACCAATTTTTGATTGGTTCCCCGTATAGTTTACCGCATCCAGTGAGCGTGCGCGGTCGTCGCCATTCGCGGCATTTTATTGGCGCCCGCCCGCAGCCAATAAATGTGGAGTATTTTTCGCGCATAATTGGAAGGTGTCGGAATATAAATATTAAAAGTGGATTCTTTCATGAAATCTGCGTTCCACTGAGTAGTCATGGCACCCAAGGTTGTTTCTGGTAAAGCCGCGAAGAAGGCCTCCAAGGTCAAGGTCCCCAAGTCGGCCAAGGCCCATAAGAGGAGGAGGAAGGAATCCTACGCCATCTACATCTACAAGGTCCTCCGCCAAGTGCACCCCGACACCGGCATCTCCTCGAAGGCCATGTCCATCATGAACTCGTTTGTGAATGACATCTTCGAGCGTATCGCCGCAGAGTCGAGCCGTCTTGCCCACTATAACAAGAAGTCGACCATCACCAGCAGAGAGATCCAGACCGCTGTGCGTCTCCTGCTGCCTGGTGAATTGGCCAAGCACGCCGTCTCTGAGGGCACCAAGGCCGTCACCAAGTACACTGGCTCCAAGTAGACACCCCCAGACCACCGTCCCGGTGAACGCATACATGGCCCTCTTTAGGGCCACCCACTTTCGATTGTTTTTTGCATTGTTATTATGTGGTAAATAATGGCTTGTTGAGACAGCGGAGCGGTCTCGTATTCGACAGTACGCTGTTCCGGAATAGAAGAATATTCCACTTGCCTTCAATTGTTCGTTATAATCGGCTGCATGGTTGAAAATTTCGGGTGGCTTTATTGAGAGTGATGTGAAAATTGTCTTTTGGTCCAAGAAAACTCCATTCACGGCTTTCGCTCCGGCATCCAGTGAAGAGTGGAGCATATGCGATAACGTAGCCACGGCGTCCCGAGTGCTTCGATTTGATTTATAAGCAAACTGAAAAGGGTCATCGGCAGATCTAATTTAGAGAGTAGGTGGATTGTAGAGCGGTATGCATATTGACTGCTTCCTAGGATGCCGTTTAAATCAGTGTTCTCGAAATTGGATACCTGGTCGATGTGTATATTCACGGGGACCCTATGTTGTGGGTAGCCGAGTTGTTCGTGCACATCGAGGATAACCCGGTCGTCTTAGTCGACATTCGTGCCGTTGTTGTCCCTTTTCAACCATTACACGTCAAGCCTTCGGTCCCCTAACGACATGATACTAAAAAAATAAACCCTAGTTTTCTAGTGGCCTGCCTATTCCCATCATCTTTTAACGCCAATAGTGGTTTACTAATCGCTGCTCGTATTTTAAGTTACCCCTCCAATCAAGTGTGTCTGAGTGTAAATACGCAGGCTAGACAGTTCAATACCCATACGGCGGCATATCGCAATTTTGTCCAGATTTTTAGTTAAACCGGAGCAGGAACAAAAAGACAATTTTCATTTCGAATTCTTGTTATACTGTCTTGTTTTATGCTGAAAGTGTTGGTCCTCGTGACCTCAATAAAGCCGCTACAATTTTTATAATTATTTTATCCTACTACTACTTATTGCTGAAACATTATTGTATTCACTTTATTAAGATCACGAGGACCAAACATTTCATAAAACAATTTAAATCCTCAAAGTATATAAAGTGTGGCAAACGCTTAATCACTTGTTTACCGAAATCATTTAAACCTCAAATTTGAAATTCCCAATGGCATTGCAGCGAAATAAATTGGGGATTATTGTCAGAGTCAGTTCCACGAAATCCGAGAAAAACACAGCTTTGCCAAATAATTTATTTCGATTATAATCCTAAAAGTAAGCCTCCAACTTCTGTTTGGCGGAGAAAGGCGGCACCTGTGGGTTAGAGTGCAAGTCCTGTTTCCACAAACTGCTACAACGTCGAATTTGTGGGACGTAAACCACGTAGCACTGATCGCATTTGCAATGCGTTGGTCGGCGACGGCTGCATTGTACAAACAGAAAGGCGTGGTGTCAAACTCAGATAGCCCACTGTGGAGAATAAAAGCAGTATTCTCACGATCGATAGTGGAGAACCAACGTCCGTGCCCATGCGCATCCAGCATGTCCAGCGTCGTTATTTCTGACTGCGCTGAGGCGACGGTAGTCAATATAGAGGCACATCAAACCACGTTTCTTTGGGTTATGATTGGATGTATGACCACTCAATTACTGACCCACGCATTATCCATAAAGGAACTACATTTGTATCAAATCAAACTTGTATATCAAGAAAAAGCCATAAATCTTAGTAATCGAGAGTTTTGAAGGACACTGCTCATTGCTGAAATACCGAATATTCCTTCTCATACAACATCATATTTGCTCCTTTTCTCATATTCTTCACGAAGACTGTTTCTCAATCTGGCCGCATCAACGTTTTCCCTTTTAGCAGATGTTGACTGGTTATTTTCAACAGTCGGTTGTCCTGGTGTGATCATGTGGATGCCCTCGCCCAGGTTTCTTATGTCGTCGGTTCATTGGAGTGTGTTAAAGCCGTATTCGACCACGCCTGCACAATTCGCCTTATTCCCATGCGATTTCCCATCGCCTCAAATGCCCTAACCGTTCCATTTTTTAATTTAACCCGACGCAATTAGCGTTAGGTCACTTTCTAAAGAAGCAAACACAGAGCCAATAACGAAGATTCATACAATTTAAACTAATTTCCACTAAAAATACACTCCATTTACCAAATAAAGCCATCGCACATTGCGCAATCAATCACGTGGTCAATTATTATGGTTTTAAAACGACCAACCAGCTAATAAAATGCGTGCACCTAATTGGATGCTCTAAACCAATCGGGCACACGGAGTCGTTAATTGGACCTCGCGTATTGGTCCAATTAGATAACACTAATCAATAGCGCGCCCGATTGAAGACTATATAAAGTGGAAATTGCGATTTCCGTGTGTAACATCGTCTCAGCTGTTAATTTGTCATGGCCCGCACTAAGCAAACTGCCCGCAAGAGTACTGGAGGCAAGGCCCCCCGCAAACAACTGGCTACCAAGGCTGCTCGTAAGAGCGCACCAGCCACTGGTGGTGTGAAGAAGCCTCATCGTTACAGGCCAGGAACCGTTGCTCTCCGTGAGATCCGTCGTTACCAAAAGAGCACCGAGCTTTTGATCCGCAAGATGCCCTTCCAGCGTCTCGTTCGTGAAATCGCCCAGGACTTCAAGACTGATCTGCGTTTCCAGAGCTCCGCCGTTTCAGCCCTCCAGGAAGCCAGCGAGGCCTACCTCGTCGGACTCTTTGAGGACACCAACTTGTGCGCAATCCACGCCAAGCGTGTGACAATTATGCCAAAGGATATCCAGCTTGCTCGCCGCATCCGTGGTGAGCGTGCTTAAGCATCCTCAGAAGCCTCTGGTGGACTAATGTCGGTCCCCTGAGAACGATGGTACATGGCCCTTTTTAGGGCCACTACTTCTGGTTGTTTTCGTGTCCTGAATTCCCAATCGAAAAAATGGCCACTTTGAACGAGCATATAATAAGTCACGCATAGCGTCCAGGCAATGCACTTCGGAGCGAGAGGTTTTATTAATCCCAATCAATAAACCGTAAGTATAGAATCTAATCTGTAGGTAGAGCAAACGAGCGATAAATTAAGGATTTGTAAAACGATTGTCGCGTTCTAATGTCATTCATACGTTCATATTTGAATCTTAATCATTCTGAAAAAGGACTGCAAAGTTACAAGGTCGCTCAACTATTTGCAAAAAGGAAAAAGCACACTGATGGTGAAACAATAATCGCACCACCACTGGCTATTGTTGTTGAATAGATTCTTGGACCTGAAGCCGCTGAGAAAAACAAGAAAGTTCCTTTGTCAACTGACACAATGTCTCGCCGAATCGAAGATTTATCATCCGATTTAAAAGAGCAAATTCGTGAAAATTTCGAAACTGAAGTCGAATCAAGGATGCTGTGGTCTCTTCAAGTCGATGAATCTACTGATATCTGCGGAAAAGCTCAGCTTCTTGCGTTCATCCGCTTCATTAAAAATGATAAATTCATAAATGAATTCCTTTTTGCGATGAACTGAAGACCACGACGAAAGGAGAAGACATTTTTGATTTGGTGAACAAAAATGTTTTGCTTTTCAACTTGAAGTGGAAGAACTGCGTCAGTGTGTGTACTGATGGATGTCCTTCTATGCGAGGAAATCATAAAGGATTCGTTACGCCCACTCTTCAAGAAAATCCAGACATAATCACGACTCATTGCATAATACATCGTGAAGCCCTCGCGTCCAAATCATTGCCGGAAAAATTTCAGTCAGTTTTGAATCAAGCAATTAAAGTAGTTAACTTCATCAAGTCTCGGCCGCTTAATTCAAGAATTTTCGCACAACTCTGTGATGCAATGGATTCCGACTTCAAATCGCTGCTTTACCACACCGAGGTTCGCTGGTTGTCAAAAGGAAAAGTTTTGAAGCGTCTCGTTTATCTCAAAGTAGAAGTAATTGCATTCTTGGAAGTCGAGGAAACAAATTTGGGATTCGATCTTCGTGACGAGATTTGGTGGCTCAAAGTTCAGTTTCTCTCTGATCTGTTCGACAAACTGAATTCTCTCAACTTGAGTCTCCAAGGACCATGAAAAACTGACGCTATGGAAAAGCAAAGTTTCGAAGGGTATTTTTGAATGCTTCCCTTCCGTAAACGAATCTCAGTTAAAGAACACAGTCGCTGATGACATCATGTCCCCACTGATAAGCCTTCAATTAGCAATTCACCATTATTTTCCATCACTTAATATCGACGAATATGACTGGGTGATCAACCCGCTTGGAAGCAACCAGACATCAAATCTTTCGTGTGAAGAGGAAGAAGAGCTGATCGAGTTGAGAAATGACAAATTCCATCGACTGGGATTCGCCTAAAAAGGTTTGGACGAATTTTGGCTCTCCTTGAAGCCGTTGTTTCCAGCTGTCAGTTTGAAAGCAGTCAAAATCATTTTGCCTTTCGCGTCTTCATGCTGTTGTGAATTTGGATTTTCAGCTTGGACTGAAATCAAATCAAAAAAGAGAGCGCGACTCCTTCGACTTGACGACGAAATGCGTGTTTGTTTGTCAACATTAGAGCCCCGTTTGAATCTTATTTGCTCTCGAAAGCAAGCCCACCCATCGCATTAGAAATATACACGTTGAAAAAAAAGTTTTTTTTACTTAAGGTGTGTCGCGAGTGAAAACACTGGTAATGATTACGGTCTCGAGGTCAAGGATGTCCAGTATCCACTATGACATGCTCATTCACGAAGAGGAAATCTTTGGCCTACAATTCAGGCATAAGCTGGAACTGCTGTAGGTCAAGGATCATGCGATGTCTTGGCGTTTACTCGTTCACGCACCATCAAGCATCCATGATGGGATACTTATTAGAGGACAATTTTGGCCTGTTCACACATTACCTGCACGAATGCATGAGCGACAGATTGACGATGGGCAGTATCAGTTCCCCTCCATCACTTCGGAGGGTTTGCTAAGTTCCTTGGCACCTTCCACAGGTGCCGTGGGAGGGTCAATGGAAGTGTGGATGTGGTGTTCGCCGGTGACTCTATAGCCCCCCGCACTTTCTTCGCCCAGAAGTAGGCGGACTGGTTTACCAATTCCGTCTATCTATTTTTTCCGATGCGATCTGCGTAAGATGACTGTAGTCATATTGGCTGCTCAGCCCACATCGGCTCACCATTTTTATTTACCACATAATAACAATGCAAAAAACAATCGAAAGTGGGTGGCCCTAAAGAGGGCCATGTATGCGTTCACCGGGACGGTGGTCTGGGGGTGTCTACTTGGAGCCAGTGTACTTGGTGACGGCCTTGGTGCCCTCAGAGACGGCGTGCTTGGCCAATTCACCAGGCAGCAGGAGACGCACAGCGGTCTGGATCTCTCTGCTGGTGATGGTCGACTTCTTGTTATAGTGGGCAAGACGGCTCGACTCTGCGGCGATACGCTCGAAGATGTCATTCACAAACGAGTTCATGATGGACATGGCCTTCGAGGAGATGCCGGTGTCGGGGTGCACTTGGCGGAGGACCTTGTAGATGTAGATGGCGTAGGATTCCTTCCTCCTCCTCTTATGGGCCTTGGCCGACTTGGGGACCTTGACCTTGGAGGCCTTCTTCGCGGCTTTACCAGAAACAACCTTGGGTGCCATGACTACTCAGTGGAACGCAGATTTCATGAAAGAATCCACTTTTAATATTTATATTCCGACACCTTCCAATTATGCGCGAAAAATACTCCACATTTATTGGCTGCGGGCGGGCGCCAATAAAATGCCGCGAATGGCGACGACCGCGCACGCTCACTGGATGCGGTAAACTATACGGGGAACCAATCAAAAATTGGTTTAAAATGTATACACCTGAGGCACATAAGACATTGTATGTTGCCAACAAGGCCACTAAACTAATTACTAAAATCTATTGTCATGGGCTTCCTATTTTGGTTTAGAAGATTTTCAAAGGATTACTGGTTACACCAAATACGAAGTTCGAAATGTATCATTCTTATATACGGCAGGAACCCCCTTATTGGAGTGGACGCCGAGTTCCTATCAGTTATTTACGAAATGTGTTTTTTAACTCTTGCAAATCCAATCGATGTTGATCTTCTTTGTTGGGTCTGTCTCTTATGAGATGATTAGCCGACGGAATTTGGTACTGGTGGCGTTCTCCTCGCCTTCACCGACAGAAAGCAGCGGGGGTTTAATATTCTTGCTCAAACATATACGGGGAACCAATAATAACAATAGCACGAATATGTATGAAGCACACAAAAGTGTTGCTGCGTTTTTTAACTTTGTTGGGTCTGTCTCTTATGAGATGATGAGACGACGGAATTTGGTACTGGTGGCGTGCCCATCGCCTTCACGCCGTCAAGTGAATCCCCAAGGCAGCAGGGTTTAATATGCATTATTGCTCGAAACATATATACTCTTCAAATGGCCACATCTGGCCGTCACTGCTGGGTTATCGGTACGCGGATAAGTGAATTGTTGCAGATGGCGAGAATGCCACCGCCTATCCTCAGAGATTGTCAGAAGGACAGGAATAAATCAGCTTCGCTGAATTGGTGGATAGCTAAGCAAACCTGTTTCCACAGTCAAATCCAATCTAGAATTTCGGCCCGACATTGGATCCCAATGGATTGTGTATGGTTTTGGGGCCTCTCCATCCTAATCGAATCCTTGGACGTCGGACCTAGTTCGGCATCGCACTTGTAGACTGTCATGGTTTCGGTGCTGCGCTCGTCCAGGAAGACTTACGCCTTGGGCACTCTAGGCCATATTTAGTGGTATCCAGGAGATGTGGACTCTATACCCACTCGAATAATCGTCAGGAGCGTTTCTGATTCGCCGAGTACTTTTAGCGTCTAATAGGCGCCTCTATAGTAAACTACTACTACAACGACATCCACGATTGAGCACGCATTAGGCCTTACTACCACTGGGTACTTAATTGATAGAAATTGCGTGTTGCAAGTTGGCGGTCATAATTGCGTGGCGTCAGTTGGCGAAAGGGCCGCTGTACAATTATCAACTAGCTAGAATCCAGCTGTATTCTTTTCCACCAGGAGTTAATTATTGTATACGGATTCGCACTTCTCGAGGCGTAACCGAGTGTGTGGATGATTGAGAAGGTAACTTTAAACTTCCGATGTCGCCTGCCATAGTCAACTAGCATTAACTGCGACATCCTACGATTGAGCACAAATTAGGCCAAACTGTCCCTGGTGAACTTATTTGAAAGAGAACTAACGCGTTGCTAGTTGACGGTCGGAATAGGGCCGCGGATCAAACAACAACCATCTAGGATCAACAGTGGTACAGCTGTTTTCTTTTTGACTCCAATGGCCCCAAAAATTGGACAATCGTGCCTACGCACACAAGGAGTAAATTATTGTATACAGATTTGAGGTAACATTAAACTGTTCCGGAAGTGGGGCGGGGGTAGGGGATCTATAGACATTTGGCAAGTATTTACACAGATGACACACGGATAAAACAATCAAAAGTAGTGGCCCTAAAAAGGGCCGTTGGAGCGATCACACAGCAAAAACGCTGTCGGGTATCAACTGCACACACACTGCATGGCGCAGCATGAGCACTTAACCACCGAAACCGTAGAGAGTGCGTCCCTGACGTTTCAGGGCATAGACGACATCCATAGCGGTAACAGTCTTGCGCTTGGCATGCTCAGTGTAGGTGACGGCATCACGGATGACGTTCTCCAGGAAGACCTTGAGAACACCACGGGTCTCCTCGTAGATGAGACCTGAGATACGCTTCACACCACCACGGCGTGCGAGACGGCGGATGGCGGGCTTGGTGATGCCCTGAATGTTGTCACGAAGAACCTTCCTGTGACGTTTAGCTCCTCCCTTTCCAAGTCCCTTACCTCCTTTACCGCGGCCAGACATGATAATGGATGATTACGCTCCGATCGAATGGCCAATCCGGGCAACATCATCCACTTTATATATCACTTCAATCAAGACGTTCCATCAACAGCCAATCAAATTAAGCTATTTGCTTACTTAAACAAGCACAACAAAACCATAATTCTAATCGATCGTTTTGTAAGATAGAATCTGTTACATTGATTCAGAACCAACATAATATAAAATATGCGAATAATTCCAACGCAACTGCTTTTTCAACCGACCAAAAATGCCTGCCTACAATTGCCGGCATCTCTTTTAGGTGCAAACAACAGAAGTATATATGAACCGCGCTTGGGTAGTGCTATTTTAAACTGGATTCGGAGGGAAGATTTATTATTGATAACCAACGATATGTATATGGGATCCAATGGAAGGCTTAAAATGCATTATAAAATAGGGATTCTATGGTAGAAACTATACATGCAGCCAGTTTTGCGTGCGTTACAGAGCCCTCCCTCAGCAAAGACATTTTCTTCAGTGGAGTTCCGAGTGTTATTTTTGAATGATAAAGGGTTTGCCTTTTAGGAAAGCGACGAACGTTTTTGTCAAGTGGACTAGTGACCTTAAATTGTGTTTATTTATGTCCCACGCATGACATCCATTATGCTGGCACCCAATTGGCTAACGCACACAACACCGCATGCTGTGACCTTAACGTGGATAAAATAAGACAACATCGACGACCCTTGGCCGGCCCCCACGTTTACCACGACACGCCCCACGTGTGTCCAAATAGGACTTTCTGCGGCGGGCGCTAAGCATCGCGCCTTGTCGGCGTCTTCGGCCCAGGTCGGGCCCTCACTATTGTTTGAATACTAAACAATATTATTCATTCCCGACCTTCGTCTTTGGCCATCGTGCCATTCTGATTTTTGGGCCACGAAGTCTCTCGAATTCCTATATTGGCGAGCATATCATGCCCGGAGCAAATCTTCTGAGCTACGATGATCGACGTAATTTTTGAACATATTCATCCGATTTTACATTTTCGAACCGTTTTGCCCATGTCCTTTTGTGAAAACCGACTTAAAGATGACGTTCTTACTAAAATCTATTTTCATCACCCATCTGCGACTGAAACAGGATAATATTTTTTTGTGAAATTGAAAGTGCCCTACTTACTTTCTTCGACGGCTTTGTTTCAACTCGACCGCCAGTCATGCTACGACGCATACGACTCGCACAGATCGACGCAAAATTCAGGCGATATTAATCCCTTCATCTTCCGTGAGGAATCTGTCAGCGCTAATCATCTCACAGCCACAGAAGCCTTTTTCAAACAATCACTTACTATCCTCGAATTCCTATAAGTGGACTAGTGACAACATCTCGCGACGGGTAGCACTATAGTTCCGTTCGGCATTGTCGGGGGTGCGGCTTCCATATTCGTCGTCGTGTTCCTTATCATCGTCAACGATCTGTGACAGGACCCTGCCAATAGCATGGCTACTGGTTTTTGTGTCCATGATTTATTTAGGGCCGACGCGGGTAAGTACGTGAAGCTGAGGACTAGGGCGGTGGTGAGGGCCTCTTTTAGGAGGGAAAAAGTGCAAACAACAGAAGTATATATGAACCGCGCTTGGGTAGTGCTTTTTTAAACTGGATTCGTTTTTTTATCCGAATTTCGTTCAGGATTTTAGTTCAGGGTCTGTCATTCCTCTGGGCATCCTTCGGTCTTCGGTCTCCCCTTGATACACAACTTACACCTCTGTCTACAAGTTGTTGCACGCGGGATTAGCTACACCCCCATAAACCGCTTACAGGAGAACTAAACGTTGTGTGTCTAGCTACGAATCGAATCTCTAAGTGAATATGCGCACGAAAACCTAGCGTACTGGTCTGAGGAGATCCAGATTCGGCAGAAACGCACGAGCGTGTGGTAACTCGATCGTACCGCTTAAACCCAACTCTCAATGAATTTTAAAACAATAAATGTTGCAGCCAGAATGGTGATAAGACGTCTGGCTTCCTTATCGACACTGGTGCAGCCGTTTCCATCATCAAAGAACGAATCGTACTTGGTGCACGACTTATTCTCTCCGCCACTTACTCACACCTTAATGCTACAAACCCAGTCACCCTCAATGGCCTGGGGAGTTGGTGTGTCGTTGCGATTGTCGCAAGTCTCTCGTCGGATCATGGTTTCTTTTTCGGATGAAAGTCTGTTTGTCTGTCTATTCAATAACACAATCCTTTTTATTGTGCTCTCCACTCCCACAGGACCAACTTGGCGAAGGTAACGGCTAATTTCACCGGTTTAATAGATCCGGGTCTGGAAAACTGTTATTGTACAAATCGATTATATAGCATGTTGAGAAGGGGCCCTAAACTTCAACGAATGAGCCGACTGATTCATTTTTCTTTTTAGAGAATTCTGTTTTCTGAAATATTGATTTATGCAACTATTGATGGCCTAATTGTTTTGCCTGGAGCGATGAATAAAACCGATTTGATTTATCTTAAGTTGTGTGCTCCAGCCCACGACGTAAGTCGTCAGAATTTCAATGCCAATTATATACCGCTGTGAATGCGATGGATCTGTAGTGTACAGATTAATTAACGTTTGTTTAAAACGATAAATTGACACACCTTCCGATTTGGTGGGTCCGTTAGGATAAGAACATATATATTATTGGCCCCTTCAATTGGCGAGCATGCCAGTATCCGGACGGTTGTCGCACTTGCCGAAGATGTCCCCCTAACGCAGCTTGCCAAAATTGCCGACAGGGTAGCTGAAGCTGACGTGCAACAACGTCTGACCAGAGGATATGAAAGCATGATTCACTGTCATAGAAGCACAATTCTCTTGTCTTGGCATCACCAAGGAGCTGACAAAATTCTATCATTTGCTAGGCGCTTTGACGCCTGAGTTGGTGAGCCGCTTCTCCCACGCCACCACAAATACTGGCAAAACTCCGTATACAACGCTTAGAGAAGCGATGCCTGGTGGACGCCGGCACCAATGCACGTGTTACTTGTAGCACATGTTGCCCCATACTGTCTCACCTCAAGCATTTAACAGACAAACCGATGTGCCCCTATCGCTCCCTCCTTTTACGATAGCCCGACTTTGTAAAAACTCCAAAGCACGACGTTCCCGTAAAACACGATGTCGAACATTTCATACGCACCCGAGGTCCCATACAATCTTGCCGTTACCGCAGGCTAGCCCCCGAGAGAAGACGAATCGCCGAAAAGGAAATCGATAAAATGCTGGCTCTAGGCATTATTAGACCGTCCTCTAGCAGCTGGTCCTCTCCGCTACACATGGTCGCGAAAGAGACTCAAGGGTTATTGTGGCCCTGTGGCGATTTCCGGGCCTTAAACACAATAACTAAACACGAAAATTACCAAATAACCCCATATCCAAGATTGCGTTGCCTCCCTTCACGGAAAAACGATTTTTTCAACCGTCGACCTCACGCGCGTCTATCGCCAAATTCCCGTCGCTGCAGAATATATTCCCAAAACCGCCATCAAGACACCGTTTGGGTTATTCGAGTTCTTACGAATGCCTTTTGGTTTGCGGAACGCCGCCCAGACCATCCAGCGTTTCCTCGATTCCATTTTTATGTATTCGTATATGCCGACGATATCTTGATCGCCAGCACGACACAGGAGGAACACCTAACACACGTAGAAGAGGTTTTTCGGCGTCTTTTTCACAACGGCCTAGTACTCAACGAGAGCAAATGTTGTTTCGGCTTGTCATCGGTTCAATACCTCGGACACCTGATTTCTTCCAAAGGATGTTGGCAAAATGTACCTTGATTTTTCACCCGAACGCTAACGCTCGCTTATCTCTTATGGTAGACGCGTCGACCGTAGCTGCGGGCGCCGTTCTACATCAAGAGGTCGGGGATCACCAACAACCACTGGCCTTTTTCTCTAAAGCTTTCTCGGCGACGGAGAGACGCTACAGCACTTTCGGACGCGAATTATTAGCGGTCTATGCAGCAATCCGCCACTTCAGACATTGGGCTTAGGCTTCAACTGTAACGGTTTTCACGGACCATTTACCACTCATTTCAGCTTCCCGTTCATCATCTGCCAAGTACGCGGATAGAGAATAACGGCAAATGTATTTCCTGTCGCAATTTAACATTGAATTCAGGCACTTGAAGGGAGTTTGACCACAACGCCCCATATCGACAACGAGGCTTTAGCACAAGCACAACAGGAGGCACGAGTTGGTACTCATAATCGCCCATCCAGTTATAAAGTTTTACCGTTGCACAACCCAGCGATCACGATTATATGCGACACCTCGACGACACATCCCCGACCTGTTGTTCCTCCATCATTTCGACGGATTGTCTTCGATGCAATCCACTCCCTCGCTCACCCTGGTCACAAGGCATCAGTGAAATTGATTGCTGGTCGCTTCACATGGCAAGGTCTCTCGAAGGACGTGAGAACATGGGCCAAAGCATGCATCGCACGTCAACGCTCCAAGGTGATCCGCCATAACAAGGCTCCAGTTAGTTCGTTCGACCTATCGGATGTTCGCTTGAGCCACGTACACCTATATCTTGTAGGACCCTTACCTGACTCAAAGGGGTGCCGTTTCCTGTTGACATGCGTAGACCGTTTCACAAGATGGCCATTAGCGGTGCCAATACCGGACGCTACATCCGAGACCGTAATCAACGCGTTCCTAAACAATTGGGTTGCCGTGTTTGGAGCTCCGCGCTATATCACAACTGATCGCGGACAACAATTTGAGTCGGTCGCGTTCCGCAAGATGTGCGAATTCCTTGGTTGTCTGAGATTACGCACGACAGCTTACCATCCAGCAACTAATGGCATGGTCGAGAGGTTTCACCGGCAGCTTAAAGCAGCTTTCAAAGCTAGAGATGACAGAAACTATTGGGTGGACAATCTTGCAATGACCCTACTAAGCATCCGAGCGACGATCAAACCTGACCTGCGAAGTAGCCCAGCCGAACTGGTATTCGGGACAACGTTAAGATTACCTGGAGAGTTTTTCGCCGCCGATTCCCCGCCAATGAGCACGACGTTAGCGATTTCTTGACGCGCATAAGACTCTTCGCCAGAAATCTGCGCCCAATCGCTCCACGACCACCTCCACAACCTTCACATTTGGATCCGGCGCTAGAGAAGTGCTCCAATGTTTTTGTCCGCTGCGACCGTGTAAGACAGCCTCCATACGATGGCCCTTTTGAGGTCAGGAAACGTACGGCCAAAGTTTTTACAGTGCTGATAAACGGCGTAGAGGACACGATCAGCGTCGATCGTCTCAAAGCAGCTTTCGTGGAGGAAACGCCGGTGGGTGGAAATTTTACCCCGGACCGTGCTCCGTCGAGTGACCCGGTGGCGACCACCATTTTTGACCCAACATGTTAACGAAACTCTGACAATCCTTTTCCACATCCCCAACCCAAGTACAACCCACCTGTATGTCTCCCAACCATCCCAACGCGCATCCCCATTCCTTCGACAACTAGTTCGGGACGCCGAGTACATTTCCCTACCCAACCTTCCACGTATATCTGTTAAGCCATTCCGTCGTTTCACGACTACATTTCTAAGGAGGGTGCCCTGTAGTGTACTGATTAATTAACGTTTGTTTAAAACGATAAATTGACACACCTTCCGATTCGGATCTACGAAGGTGTCGTCTTGCTTTCTTATATTTGGTGGGCCCGTTAGGATAAGAACATATCTATTATTGACCCCTTCAGATCAATAAAATCGATAAAATTGCAATTAGCCAAAAACTGACACGTAATGATGATGATCAATGTGTAAAAAAATTAACTGATACGTATAATATCGTAACCGACCCATGTTTTTTTTTCGAAGGACGGTGTTTTGTTGCATAAGCGGTAGAAGATGTGCCTCCTTGGGTCTCCTTGAAGGGATTTTCTCGGCGGTATTGGGGAATGGTCTTCTGCTGAACGCGTCAAAATGCCTCTCAATTTGCGTTTTCACTGAGCGCAGATGTTGACACGGCGGCTATGGCTTAAATCCATAGTTTCGCCTCGAGCTCAATAGAATAAATCCTCGGCGTTATTTCCAACAGTCTGCTATCATTGAGTGATCGTGTGGATGCCGACTTCGGTAAATACCGTCGGATCGGTTTCTAAGATCGCCGGACTTTGAATGAGCTCAAATCGTGTCATGATCTTTATACACGCCGGCATAATTTACATCAGTGAATATAATTTCCTCTTAATTTTCCCTGGGCTTAAATATTTAACCCTCAGAAATAATAAATAATCTCGTTTTCTTGTGGCCACCCTATGCCCGCTATTGAAGAGACCATCCTCCAACGCCTCTTTAAATATTCGACACTCATCGCTGATCGTAAATTATATGACTCTTCCCTCCCCTCAATTCAAGTTTATCGAAGTATAAATCTCTTCCACCAATGCCGATGAAAGAACGACGGTGACATATCGCGATTTGATCATTCCTTATTTGTCCTGAATTTTCGTTTCGCCGAAACAGGTGAAGCAGAAACTAAAAGGGGATTTTCGAATTGCGCTGCCCCCTTAACCATGGCGAACACACCGGACAGCCCGCCGATTCTCGACATCCATGAAGCCGGTTAATCCTCCGACAGAAACTAGTTACAACAAAGAAGAAGACCACCGCCACCATAACAACTACAAAAGAAGACAAACCAAATACCTTCAACCATTACAGTTTTATGTTATTCAACAAATCCGATAGAATATCCAACAATAGACGTCATCTTTACTTTCTCTCTTACCACGCTACTGATATCCTCAATGCCCCCTTTGGCATCCCATATTATGGACACGAAAACTCCTTACGCATCCCTCCAAAGACTCCAGCGGACCAGCTCAAGCCCGTTGTTGCTCCGCTGCAGTGATGAAAGCATATTTAGGAGCCATTGAATGGAACACCAACCAACATTGGCAGTCAAAGCACAGATGTCCAAAACTCTCGCAGAAGATGAGAGAAGTCTGCAATTTATCTCCTTTTATACCTTCCAGGTCAAGGGGACAGAATATACGACATCCAACCAATCTAGATTAGCTTCACCACTTTTCCTCAATATAAAGATATAAACGGAGTTACAAAGCTCACGATAGCGTGATCGACGATCCCAGAAGTCCCAGTTTCAACATGGCTGCGGTTCCATTAAAACAAAACTATTAATCGAGACAAGAACTACAAAAGCTATTGGAATTTGTGTTAAAGCTTACTACACCACTTCCCCCTCAGACAAGACCCCCCTTCCTTCGCTGATCAATCTTCTCCGGAGCATTTCTCGTAGAGGGTATCCCCATCTCCCAAGGCTTCAAACCAGACGTTCGCTGGTCCTGTAGTGGAAAGCATGCATTATATGTAGACACAAAATAAAATGTTCTATTTGATTGCTTCATTATTTCTGGTAATGGTATTATTATCTACGCCCTGGACCCCACCTGCCCCCTCAACTTAACCCCGCCGCCCTCGCTTTCGTCCCATCTCCCTAAGGGCGACCTGAAATGCGCGAGTCGTCGGGGGCCGGGACTTGTACCCGGATCTTCTACGTGCCGGGCGGAACTACTTGCTACCATACTATAACGGGATGTTTCGTGCATTCTTACGGAATCGCAGTGTCCGTTTTCGCCGTGCACGATGGCTGGTACGGCCTTGACGGACTTCTTCTTGAGACGAACAGGCCCGACGTCGGGCAACCACGTAGTGCATTTTTCACTTTCGACGACGTCCTCCTGGGGATGGTCATTTGGTCCCGTGGACTCTGTCTCGCAATGCGCTTGACCTGTTAAGGTGGATGCTTCCTCCGGCTCCTTACCAGAGCTTGCGACATTGGGTCCTTCGAATGCTACCTTAACCATCCCGATTTTTATAACCATAGGATCTGTTAGTCTAGGACCAACACTACCATTAAACCCTTACGCCCTTCCTAATACGGCACACGGAATAATATTTTTTTTCAATTTTACATAGTAGCTGCTGGGATACCAGATTTCCGAAGATTTATCATAACCTGGATCAATGTGATTTACCGAACCCAATGGCAGTTTTCGATATCAACTATTTCCACGTATTTTAACCTCGATTGAATAATGACTATTTATAGAAAAATCCGGAACCATTTTTTGAAGTTGCTCGTCGTCCCTATCGTCCTCACGCCAAGTGCGTTTTGGGGGGCAGATAACATGTCAGTTTTTAGCCTAAAACTGCACACTATTTCATTAAACTTCTCCAAGAAAAGGGTATTCTCCTTCGTCACTACACCCAGGTGAATCGAGTTTTCGGTATTGTTAATGGCGAAGGGGTCTATTTTTTAATAGAAACAGGTTCTAAGGTCGGCGGTTGATCCCATTGTTTACAATCTTGATGCATCCCTTCAGAGAATCGATCGATTGGAAAGAATTTCAGGTCTTCCAGAAGGAAAGATGATTGAAGCCCATGGCAGCTTCCACACGGGTCACTGCCTTGCCTGCCGGAAAGAGTATCCGTTCTCTTTTTTTGAACGTATGCCAACTTTCTTACCAATACTCAGATCGCTAGAAAAGAGCAAGGTTGTCCCCAAATGCACCGATGAGGGATGCGATTGCGTTGCCAAACCAGGTTTGTCTTGCGTCATACTCGCGATCATACATTCGTATTATCTCACTATTTCCTCCCCTGAAGGACTTCCCCAAATGCAACTTATTGATCAAATTGCGGAATTGTCAGCTGTACCTCGTATTAACCGTGGGTTCATACAATCGTCTTGAATCGGGGCAATCTTGCGTTATAAAAGCGGTAACTATACCATTTTTGCTTTTATTTGTTTCAAAGCGGGTTACATTTATAATCAGATCGTTTCAACGGTTCTTTCGTCAAAAACGGAGCGTGTCTAGCTTCCAGTCCAGTAAACTGGGTAGAATCATGACACCTGCCAATGGAAGGTATAACGAAGCAACGCATAAGAAGCCACCTTCCATCAA
The DNA here is from genome assembly GCA_028672205.1 of Proteocephalus fallax. Taxonomy (NCBI): domain Eukaryota; kingdom Metazoa; phylum Platyhelminthes; class Cestoda; order Proteocephalidea; family Proteocephalidae; genus Proteocephalus; species Proteocephalus fallax. The sequence goes on from JAPUBX010002412.1 coordinate 28,471, forward strand.
CTCAATTTCAGCTTATTTCACAATCATAATTATTTCCCAAAGCAGTGGACAAGACCAACAAATTTAGAAATGCTTCGATAGACGCAAAACAATCGCAAGTGATGGCCCTAAAGAGGGCCGTATTCACGTTCACATTCGGTACCTGGCACTCCAGGGCAATTTATGCCTTGGGCTTCTCAGTCTTCTTGGGCAGAAGAACAGCCTGGATATTCGGTAGAACACCACCCTGGGCGATTGTCACACCTCCCAGGAGCTTGTTCAACTCCTCATCGTTGCGGATGGCGAGTTGAAGATGGCGGGGGATGATGCGCGTCTTCTTGTTGTCGCGGGCTGCATTGCCAGCCAACTCGAGAACCTCAGCGGCGAGGTATTCGAGAACGGCAGCGAGGTACACGGGTGCACCGGCACCGACGCGTTCGGCGTAGTTGCCACGACGCAGTAGGCGATGAACACGACCTACTGGGAATTGAAGACCCGCCCGGGTGGACCTGGTCTTTGCCTTAGCACGAGATTTACCGCCTTTACCGCGTCCGCTCATTGTTTAGCTATTGGGTGAACAGTGATTTGATTGGAAAAATTGGCGTTCAGTATATATAGTATAAATTCACCATCACAAGAGCGATAATTTGATTGGCCCTTCTTACAAGTCTATAATTCGCCACAACCATTGGTTAGGAAGCGATGATGCAGTGTTCCGATTGGACAAGAGTGAACGTGTTGCTTAAATTTTACCGTTCGCGTCAATTTAAGAGCTTAAACGTGGTGGATAAATTGCCCATAATCGAATTTATAATAATTCTGCGGAAACGTTGAATAATTATAGTATTGTTCGCTTTATTAATTTCACGAGGATCAAAACGTTATGCATAAAAAATCAACAAAAGAATAATACATGAAGTGTGGATTAAACATAGACGATACGGAGTAAGTTAACACCAATAAACGGAGTAACGAAGTAAATTAAACTAAAGTATTTAACGGTTTGCAAACTAATCCATTAGAACTTTTATAGTTCGACTACAAAGCGTAGGGATTTGAAACCAGTCGGTTACTTTCATATTGTTCGGGTCATCTGGCTTATCCGTTTAGTAAAACTAGACAATTGTGACAATCATTGATCGATTCAAATTGTGATAGTTTATAAATACTTTGTTATTTTGTTCGGGGTGAATAAAGTAACCGGCGTCGGCCGCCGTTACATCCAAGATAGATGTCACATTTCCCAGACAGCCAAGTTGGCTGGTTAGCAAATTCACCAAAAGGGGTTCGGTTCTTCTTCCGAACTCTGGCTGCAAGAAGCTCCTCTAATTAGACGTCCACTCTGATGAACCGCAACAGCTCATAAACCCGATACAGCCAAAGAAGTCCATAATCTAATTTATAATAATTCTGCGGAAACGTTGAATAATTATAGTATTATTCGCTTTATTAATGTAACGAGGACCAAAACGTTATGCATTAAAAACCAACAAAGGAACAGAGTAAGTTAACACCCATAAATCCGGTACAGCCAAACTGTCTGCGCATTATGCGGTTCCCTTGATGCTAATCGGCCGTTTACGCAATCACGTCTGCGTAAAGCATGATGAAAAAGAACAACCAAAAGTAATGGCCCTAAAAAGGGCCGTTGTCACGTTCTCCACGATTGGCAACTGAACTCGCGCTCAGGCTGGCATTTAGGCCTTCACGGCTTTCTTAGCTGCGGGCTTCTTTGCCTTTGCAGCCGCCTTTGGCTTGGCGGCCTTTTTAGGGGCAGCAACCTTTTTGGGTTTGACAACCTTGGGCTTGGCGGGGGCAGCGACCTTCTTGGGGGTTGCTGGCTTCTTCGCCTTGACAACCTTGGGCTTCACAGGCGTGGGAGCCTTCGTAGGTTTCGCGACCTCAGCTTTGACAACCTTCGGCTTCGCAGCCGCCTTTTTGGGAGCCGCGGCCTTTTTGGGCTTGACAACCTTAGCAGGCTTCTTCTCGACGTCCTTATCGGCGATCTTGAAACTGCCGGAGGCACCCTGTCCCTTGTTTCCAACCCGAACGAGAGCTCCGCCGTCGACTGCGTGGACGATCCCACGACGAATGTGTGGGGCCATACGCACCATGTCGACTTGGAAGTGTGATGCAATGTGCTTCTTGATGGTAGCGAGGGAAGTTCCCTTGCGATCCTTGTTGGCCACAATAGCGGCCTTGATCATCTCGGCAACAGGTGGATGGCTCGCCGGAGCCTTAGATTTCTTAACTTTTGGTACGGCAGACATAGTGCGCGACGAACCGGGAGATACGCTACTTGTTAAATATTTGTGCATTCTGGTTATATATGTAAAAAATAAATTAACTGTGAACGAATGGAAAAGCAAAATAATTCTGAAGCATCCAATGAAATGCAAGAGATGTTATAATTGGTCAATAATTTGAACGTACAGAATTGATTGGTTAGACCGCCAAAAAGAAGTCGTTGCACGCATTATACATAAACGTGATGGGGAGGGTAAACTGTAGAATAGTGTTTCTTTTTTTTATAATCGTATGGGTGATTGATACTGTGAAATCAAGTGGCAAATCTAATCAATTATACAGCTGCGTTAGCTCCATAACTTGACGGACAGAAAACACCTGCGAAAGGACGATTCCCCTGCTAATATTAAGATAGCCAAATTAGTTATTTATAGGGCAATAGTAAAAGCTCGACCGACGAAGCTATTGATCCA
>JAPUBX010002419.1:0-27274 GCA_028672205.1 Proteocephalus fallax
CGGGACAATTAACCATCGGAGACCCATTTTTGTTCTCCAAAAAACGGTTACTGCATTAGTTTCCTTCATTAATTCTGGTAACGTGTAAACAACCACTCCGTGTCATTTCTCTAAAACTCTTCCGGCGTCATATTGTCTCTTACAAATGTCTTCCGTTTTGGTGAGCAACGTAATATTCGGGATATAACATTTACTGTTGGGCATCTATTTCATACAGGGTATGCTGCAAGCGTGCTATATAAACATGATTCGGTTCGTTGTAATTATATATTTCGCATTATTCAATGATTTCCGGGTAATTTGATAAATTCCATTTCTATTTTTTTAAATTCCCGGTTTGAGTTTGTATCACTGAACTCGTCCTTGACAAGTATTTCCAATCATTCAATTTCGGTATCCGTGACGCACGCCACTGGCTGCATGTATAGTTTTTACACCCGGTAACTTATCTTATTTTATTTATCATTTTAGGTGTGCCCTTTATTCCGCGACAACGCTTCTGATCCTCATACGACCAAACATTCATATCCTATCGTGATGGTTTATCGATATAAATTCTTCCCCCACAAACTCCCCTCCTATTTTCTCCATTCGGCGTCAGTTTATAGGTTCAATCTCACTCCTAATTTCGCAAGGTTTCGAAGTTACGGGGATATTACATTTGGTGATAGCGGTAATAAACGTGAAAGTTTCCACGTTTTCTTACCCACACGCCCTCGCACATCTACCTACCCTAAGAAAATGCACCCATCTGAGCAACAACTCGACCAGGATGTTTCAAGACCCCACCTTTCGAGGGAAGAGCCATTCTCACGACAAAATTCTCCCCCACTGACATTTATTTCACAGGCTACACGCGCAAATTCTATCCAATTCCCCTCAGCCCAGTAAAACCCACCTACCCAGTTACCGCCACACCAGTCAATCAGACATCTTTTCCCCCACAACACCTTCAACCGCCCATCCTTCAAATGACCAACAATTTCGGCCACTGGATTCCTAACACATACGTTGTATTTTTACCAGAACCCTACCGCAAGCTGGCCCTCCACGCACTCCCAACCCGTGAAGTGGCCTACCAAGTAGACGGCCTTGACCTCTCCCCATTCGCCCCAAACTTGCAATATTTGGAAGCTCTAGAACAGCTGTTTCAGTTTAGTTCGGGCACCAATGACGCTTACTTAAAACTCTTCAATCGCACCCAGCGAGACGGGAGTGCCTACGAGACTTCTAACATCGATCTCAAACACCGTTTCATTTCAGGCCTTTCCACCCCAAGACAATCAAGAGTTTACGTTAAGCGTGATGCTTCGAAGAATACGTGACCCCAACCTCGTACACTTATTCCAAGAAATCCTCCGTCAAATGCTAAGGAGGCCATCGCCTGTGCGTCAGCAGCCTAGTTCCAATTCCCCCTTGCTTTCGCCAACCCCATCGCCAATACACCGCAACTGACAGGCCTACCTACGACACAAAAACCAAAACCGACATATACCTTCATAAAACTCGATACCCCTACAATGAGGTAAGGGCGCCTTCCTCCTTAAAACCCGGACTGTAACTATTACTCCAAATTCGGCAGAAACGCCAGAGCGTGTGGCCACAACAAAGGTAACACTAACGTACCTTTATCCGGTTTAACCTAACTCTCAACGAGTTTTAAACCGCTCACTATTACAGGCAGAATGCTGGGTACGATTTCTAGCTTCCTACTAGACACTGGTGCAGCCGTCTCTATTATCAACGAACGAATCCTGCGTGGTTAACGACTTATCCTCTCCCAATTTCCCCAAATACACGTCGTCGCCGCCAATAACTCCCACCTTACGATTTCCGGTTCTGCTACAATCCCCGTCACCCTCAATGACCGGAAATTCCACCACCGTTTTTTTGTCTCCCCCGAGGTCAATGAAAAGGAGACATGCGACCTCGGTGGCGTAGATGTTCGCTACCCCCAACCCACTGAACATTCTTCCATCGAGCAGATTCTACCCGACAACATCCAAGAGACCGACCGTAGATCCCTTAACAAGGCGTTGTTTCTGTTCACAAAGGTTTTCACTTGTGCAGAACAGACCATCGGACGGACCAATGTCGTACAACATCGGATAGACACAGGTTCCTCAAACCCCCAACACCTTCCTCCGCGAAGAATACCCTCCCACTCAATCGTCGACAAATGCTACAACAAGGCATCATCTGACCCTCCAGCTGCCCATGGGCCGCCACCGTCACCCTTGTTAAGAAAAAAGACAATTCTCTTAGGCTATGCATCGATTACAGGCACCTAAACGCCGTCACAACTGAAGATGCTATTCCCCTACCTCGTATGGATGAATTGTTTGCGGTCATGGCGGATCAGAAGTACTTTACATCTCTAGGCCTCTCCTCTGAAGAACGTGCGAAAACGGGTTTCCCACTGGCTAGCCACGTGCCAACGCGCAGTGCAAAAAGTACTCCATGGGGTATACACTTCCCGCTGCCTGTTATATCTAGACAACGTAATAGGTTGAGGCACCACCGTCGAAGAATTACTGCTGAATCATACAGAGGTGTTATCGATGTATGCACTGGCCGGCTTGACGTTGAACCCCCGGAAATGCGTTTCTTCTTCCGCAAATCCGTTTCCTTAGTCAGAATTTTAACGGAGACGCTCTCTCGCGCATCCTGATGCGCAAACCCTTCACAGCTGCCCCGTCTGCACCGACGTAGATGTAAACACTTTAACGGTATCGTCCTCTGCACTCAATTGGGCTGATTTACAATCCAACGACACCGACATCGGCCTGATTTACAACGTGATTGCCCACGGTTCCACAAAGCCTACAAAGAAACAAATGGCGGGAGAAAGCCATGTATCCTAAACCTTGTGGTCGTTCTGGCATAATCTATCGGTGAGGGAACGAATCCTCTACTTCCAGTACGATCCTAATTCCCCGGTTCGCCTGGTGCTGCATCCAGCCTATGCACACAGTGTCAGGCGAGAACTTCATGACCAGCTTGGCAATGTTAGTCAGGGCAAAAGAATGCTTCTGTTGCCAAACCTCCGACAGAAGATCGACCTTGTATTTAAGGACTGTGACACCTGCATCAAACACCCGAACCACAACCCCCGGGAACCTCTCCAACCCATCGCTTCAGGCTATCCGAAACAGCGGCTCGGAGTGGATATCGTCGGCCCCTTTCCTCAATCTTAGACGGGTAACCGGTACCTGTTTGTGATGGTTGATTTGTTTTCTAAATGAACCGAAGCCGAGCCTGACCAGACAGTATCCTCCATCGTTTCGTTTAAAGGGACAAAAATGACCAACAGAAAACAGCAACATCTTATTTGATAGGGGAATCGATCTAAATTGGAGAATTTCCGACAGGGAGGCAGTGTTGGAAGAGTCCACAATTCGAGGTAAGTGAGGATGGGATTGGGCGTATATTAATGTATGCACACAGACTAATGCGTAATCAACAGTCCCTTGTAGGGGATGAAACTGTTCACGCTGTTTCTTGCAAACCAATTCTTCTGATTTTTAGACATCACAATCTGTGTGGACCAAGAGTACAAAAAATAGCGGATTAATTTGTTGTTTTGCCAGTGACGGCTTCATGCGTGTTTCAATAAATATTCTTAGAAATATTATCCAGTTTGTGGTGTCCCAGAAACAACCCAATGAAAAGGTGGAAGTTGCAGACGCTGCATCATTCAGTACTTTACCAACAAACAGTGCCACACGTGGAACTCAGACTGGTTAAATTGCGTATAATGATTCATAGTGATCACGTGCCTAGTAACGTTTTGCAAAATTTGTTTTCGCACAATGAAAAGCTCCTATTGGTTGCCAGATCGGTTGCTTACGGTAAAGCCAATTGGTTGCCTGAATCACACGAGAAGGCGAAACCTGGTTCACATACAGCCTTAATGCGCCTGTTCGTGATATCACAATTCAAGCATATGACACATTTGCTGCTCTGGCCTTATTGTAGTGACAAGCAACGAAATCGTGAATTGTTTTACTTACTGCACCCACGTTCGTCGAAAATCGTGAGGGACGCCGACTTGATCTACTTCATATGTCATTGGCGATGCAGCTCAGTTGGAGGAGGCGCTGAAATGTCGACAGAATACTGGAGAGCAGGTTCGGCTAAAGGTCCGTCGTAACTTTAACGATGCCAGCAGTGGATTATTCTTTCAGAAATGCTCGCCCACAATGTGGGCAGTCGACTGTGACCAGTTGCATCTTCTACCACTCCTCAAAGAGTATGGGTATGCCTTGAATGAGCCACAGTTGTGTCAGCGGTGGAATATGTTACATCTAAACCCGGCTGATCAAAATGAACGTTCCTACGAACACATCTGGACATCGGGCCAACATTTATACCAGTCGATTTGGGACTATGCTTTCGGAAGCATCTACGAAAGATGTTTTTTCCGAATGTTTCGTCTTAATGTTACTTATTTGGAATACATAAACGCACGTCTTGCCGAAATAAGCAAGCTACTTCAACACGGAATCGATGTTTATCGCATGAATTTCGAAAATGTTTTAGACTACCTAGCACTTTCGTGCAACAGGTGCCTGGTAATTGGTCATGATATTTCTAATTTCAATGGAATAAAAATACAATCTGCTGCCATTCACACAACGGTTGTGAAGCAGCTGATAGAAAACGGCTTTTCGGAGTTCAAAAACATGGACGTACGTTCACTCTTCCTGGTTCAGTCTTCTGGTGTGCATTCTCTCGCATCCCCGTCTGAAGGAAATCGTAGAAGGAAATCCACAAATGTTACCAGTTGTCAGTCAAACATGTCTCTTGCTCATAAATGTCATTGTTTCGTGGTATGCTGATCCCAAGATGACAAACGTCGGTTGTAAAATTAGAAATATTCAACTAATAAAATGGTACAAAGAAGCTCATGAATCACATTTTCATCATTTCATTGAGCAGAAGAAAATTCTCTTACGTGAATGCCGGGAGTTTCTACGGTCACCACCATCTCTCAGACAAATGGCAAGAAACGAAATCCGACGACAATTACCTGGCACAAACTTCGTCAAGAATGTCGGCAGTCTCAAAATTCCCCACAATCTCCAAAAATTCATCATGTATATCGACATCGAGCACATTCATTGGATCAACGTGCCGCCGACTATTTGTAATCTCGCAATGGGAAATATTTTGTCGAAGTCCGCTGAGAGGCTCGAGGGGGCAGAAGCTGTGTTGTTTTAGGAATGATACCCAACTTGGCTTCATAGTCTGGTGTTTTCTGGACACACATTTTGTTACGGAAACCCTTCGACTTCCCAGGAAAGCCTCAATTTCTTATTTTGTTAAAATTCAGCATTTTAATCTAATAGATGACTTGATAATTTTTGAAGAAGTGTCTGTTCTTATTTATTCCTAGTCCATCATAATTCCACAAGTAACTGTCTATTGCTAAATCTATTTTCACCGCATGGTGCGCTTAATTAATCATCTCTCTATAACGCCAACGAGTCATGCATAAAGCTGGAACTGGCATTCCACGATTTTTTTAAAAATTATTCCACGTTTTCGGACACCCGTACAGCGCATTTCAAGGCCTGCTTTATTGCAATGCTCTCATTTTGGCCAACCTTCATGGGAATCTAAATTTTTCTAATCACTTCTCATTCAAATCAAAGGATTAAACCAATTATGACATCCTGGCAAATTGATTGTCATCGATAAGCCAACTTTTACTCGGCTCATTTCAATCGATCTAAATGGAAAGATATGCATCGCTGCTTGTTATTTTTTCCATGAGTGAAACCGATTTGCTTTAATAAAAAATAAGAATAGATATCTACGCGTTGTTTCTTAACTCTCTGGTTCAGCGGATGTTTCCTTGGGAATATAAACCGTTTTAGAACCGTTTTGGTTCTCGAAGAAACTGTTATCGCATTATTTTCCCTCATAAATCCGGTAACGTGTAAAAAAAACCCCTCCTTCTCATTGTACTGGAACTCTTCCGGCGTCATATTGTCTCTTAAATGTCTTCCGATTGGGTGAGCAACGTACAATTCGGTTTATAACATTTACTATTTCATACAGGGTATGCTACAAGCGAGCTAGTAAACCTGTTTTTGTTCGTTGTTATTATATATTTCGGATTATTTATCGAATTTATGGTTATTTTATAGATGCGCATTTCTATTTTGCAATATTCCTGGTTTGTGTTTACATAACTGAGTTCGACCTTGACAAGGAATTCCAATAATTCAATTTCGGTATCCACTGTAAATGTATTTCATTGTCTGAATCTGATTGATAGAATATATTAAATGTTTAAAAAAATTAATCTGAAGCATATGTTAACGGTTTCAAAGTTTATAATCGACAGACTATTGATTTATTGTCTTTGTTCGAGAAAACTTTACTTATGTCAAATGCCCGCTGTCATCAGTAGTGTACTTAATAGGCTGTTTTATTAAGCATCTGTGTAGAAGGAGACTATCTCTGTAGAAGGAAACTATCTTATTTAATTATAACTAACGTGTTTTAGTGAGCTTTAACATACTTTCCAATGGCTTTTGAAGTTCTTGTCTTGATTAAGAGTTTTGTTTTAAACGTCACCGCAGCCGTTCTGAAGCGCGGACTTTTTGGGATCGTCGATCACGCTATCGTGAGCTGTCTATCTTTTTTCATTTTTTTTATATTGAGGAAGAATGGTGAAACAAATGAAGCAGACGAACCGAAATATCCTTCCTAGAAAGGCCGTTTCATCTAGAATATCGTCGACCGTCTTCCTCCCCGACCGTCTATAAGGACGACGACGAAACCCCGTCGAAGATGGACCAACTTTGCGAAGTCGTTTTCCAAATGGCAATTATTGAGTCAGCACTTCGGAACGAGATACAGTACAGGAACCAGCCATCAGTCATTCCTACCTCGGCTAAGGAAACAGAGCCTATGCCCGTTACCCCTGGTCTTGAACAAGAGCCTACGCCTCCCACTACTGTTCATTCCCCTCGACCTTACCCTATCGATTCAGTTACAATTCGATCCTCTGTCACTAATGTCGTTCCTCCATCGCCTGTAATAAACGCCAAAGCTCACAGTGGTGACAGCATCGGCGGGATAAAAATTACCCATTCCGAGGGATTGACACTCGACGCCCCAACCCTTACAGTGGAAAACGTCAAAATCGAATTCCTTCGAATTGTGACGCCAAAATCGATACCGTGTGAGTTTCCCCGTACTCCTATACCTGTTTATCATTTAGGTTCTAGACTAACAGATTCTATGGTTATACAAATCGGGACGGTTAAGATAGCATTCGACGGACCAACGGTCGCTAGCTCTGGTAAAGAGCTCGAGGAAGCACCCACCTTAACAGCTCAAGTGCTTCCCAAGACAGAGTCTACGGGACCAACTGACAAGTCCCAAAAGGACGTCGTCGAAAGTGAAAAGGGCACTACGTGGTTGCTTTACGTCAGGCCTGTTCGTCTTAAGAAGAAGTCCGTCAAGGCCGTACGAGCCATCGTGCACGCCAAATACGGACACTGCGGTTTCGTAAGAACGCAGGAAACATCCCGTTATAGTAAAGTAGCAAGCAGTTCCGCCCGGCACGTAGAAGATCCGGGTACAAGTCCCGGCCCCCGACGACTCCCGCATTTCAGGTCGCCCTTAGGGAGATGGGACGAAAGCGAGGGCGGCGGGGTTTAGTTGAGGGGGCAGGTGGGGCCCAGGACGAAGATAAGAATACCATTACCAAAAAATAATTAAGCAATCAAATAGAAAATGTTATTTTGTGTATACATATAATCCATACTTTCCACTACAGGACCAGCGAACGTCTAGGTTGAAGCCTCGGGAGATTAGGATACCCTCTACGCGGAAAGACCCGGAGAAGATCGATCGGCGAAGGAGAGGAGGGGGGTCTTGTCTCAGGGGGAGGTGGTGTAGAAGGAAACTATCATATTTAATTATAATTAACGTTTTTAGTAAGCTTTTACATACTTTCCAATAGCTTTTGTAGTTCTTGTCTCGATTAAGAGTTTTGTTTTAAACGTAACCGCAGCCATGCTGAAGCGCGGACTTTTTGACGTCGATGATCACGCTATCGTGAGCTTTGTGAAACCATTGATACTCCGTTTTAATAACCTTTCTATCTAGGAAAAATGTTGAAACTAATCAAGCAGACGAACCGGAATGTCTACCCAGGGATTGCTGTACCACGGCACGCCCGACGTGTGTCTAGACAGGACTCGCTTGCAGCGGGCGCTAAGCATCGCGCCTTGTCGGCGTTTTTGGCCCAGGTCGGGCCCTTACTATTGTTTGAATAATAAGCAATATTATTCATTTCTGACCTTCGTCTTTGGCCATCAAGCCATTCTGATGTTTGGGCCACGAAGTCTTCGAATAATCATAAGCTTTTACATAAATTCTAAAAGCTTTAGTAGTTTGTTTTTTTAGTCTCATATAATATTTTGTTTTCACTGGACTGGGGCGGTTTAAGACCGCGAACTTTGGGATCGTCGATCACTCTATCGCGAGCTTTGTAACACCGTTTATATCTTTATATCGAGGGAAAATGGTGAAGCTAATCAAGCAGACGACAAAGAAGCCTCTGCCAAAAATGACGGTATCAACGAGAACGTCGACAACAGAATGTCGACCGGTTTCTTCTTCGCGCGACAATACGGAAGAATACAAACAGAAGTCACTTGCGGTGCGAATCCGCGAGCTGACGATAACTTTCGCGAAGCTTCAGATAGAGCATCAAACCATGCTGCTGAACAAAGAACATTCGCCGATTACCCCTGCTCCTGAACAAGAGCCGACGCTCTATAGCCCTGTTCATTCCCCACGACCGTACCGTCCCAACCCCGTAACTCTCCGTCCTTTCACCGTGAATGAAATCCCTCTTTTCCCAGCAGTGTCTTCGTATTGTTACAATCTATACCACCAAAACGTACTGGGGGGTGATCATTAGCTGACCGATAGAAAGTCGGATTCTTCTTCGACGAAATACATATCTTTTTTTATCTGCCCCTTCCACGAGTGTTTACCGTAAATTCGGAGCAGATAATTAGATCCGTCCAATGAACTTAGTTACCTGAATATTGTATGTTTCGTTGACGGATTTTAGATACACCAGTTTCCTAATTGCTTTAGCAATTATATGATAATTTTGAACATGAAGCCCCACTATTTGTTTTGATTCTACGCATATGAACGGTTAATATTTACTGTTCAACAAAAGAATTCGGTTTTCCGCTTTGTCGGATTTTTAGCACAGTATCTTTTCGTTTCATAAATCAGACAATTCAATCGTAAATGTTACTAGAATTCGTATGAGAATACGGTGATACTTTTTCGTTTGATAAATTTGTGACGATTTATCTGTAATTAATTCTCTTAATACGCCACTCATAAATGGCACAGTAATTGAATATTAAATCTCGATTACAAATCTATTCTTCAAAGAAATGGAAAATTATATGCCTTTTTCCAGCTTATTTGTTTAACATTTATGAATTGGAAACGGCACTTAGTTATGAGTTGTTTTGGGTATCTTAATTCTTGCTTCATTTTCCCAAAGGTAAATGGATTCATTCTACAACCGTTTAGCTGCAGAAGCAGATGAGGATTTGGGATACGCACTTGGTAACTCGCAACATGTCCACAAAATTTATTTCTCTCTTTAGTCGGAAGAGCATTGTGATCGGGTAGATATGGACGATTTGCTTGATGATTTAGACGTTTCTGACAGACCAAACAACAAATCGGCTTCTGTTGCGAAATCTGCGTTGGATATAAGCCACGGTAAGCTTTATTCACTGGTAAATTTCTGGGTTTATATTCTTCTTTGACTTTGAATCACACGCCTTTAATTGTGTAGATTCACTAAAACTGACGGTTGAGGAAACCCCGCTTGTTTCCTCTTCTATAGCTGACAGCCAAATCTCAGTTGGTGCTAGTTAGGTAGACAAAATCGGATTAACACAGCACAAAGAAATTCCAAAAGAAACCTTCTCGACTCCCTCCTCGCCTTGGACGCATCAATTGGAGAGCCCGTTGCCAGTGACCTGAAGATGGACAATAACAAGTTCGAAAGTAGCATGGACACGTTTTTTGAGGTCAAAGGTTGTCCATCAAAGCGATCTGTGCGGTTTTCCGAAAACGTGGTACAGTTATCTAGGTTAATGTGCCCGCATGTATTTGTTCGAAAAGTCATCTCTTGCTGCTCTTCCTTTCTTGGGTGTTGCTGTTGTTCTTTGTGCGGTCGAGGGACAACCCATAGCCTTGACTGTATCCGCTTTAGTAGTGGCTGCTGGTTGAAGACTGTCACAGACTCAGTTTTAAAGAGACCATGGACACCACATAACCCCAACAAATTCAATAGCACTGGCTGCATAGCAAAAAACACTTTTTGTTCTATTTTGACCAGCTCAGATTGATGCAACTCGCGACACCACTCCCCTTGGAGTCCAAAAATAGCGGATTGTTTTGTTGTTCTGCAACTGAAGGCTTTATGTATGTTTCCATAAATATTCTTAGAAATATTATCCAGATTGTGGCGTCCCAGAAACAACTCAACAAAGAGGTGGAAGTGGCAGACGCTGCATCATTCAGTACTTTACCAACAAACAGTGCCACACGTGGAACTCAGATTGTTTAAATTGCGTATAATGATTAATGGTGATCACGTGCATAGTCATTTTTTTAAGAATTTGTTTTCGCCCAATGAATAGCTCCTATTGGTTGCCAGATCGGATGCTTACGGTAAAGCCAATTGGTTGCCTGAATCACACGAGAAGGCGAAACCTGGTTCACATATAGCCTTAATGCGCCTGTTCGTGATATCACAATTCAAGCATATGACACATTTGCTGCTCTGGCCTTATTGTAGTGACAAGCAACGAAATCGTGAATGGTTTTACTCACTGCACCCACGTTCGTCGAAAATCGTGAGGGACGCCGACTTGATCTACTTCATATGCATTGGCGATGCAGCTCAGTTGGAGGAGGCGCTGAAATGTCGACAGAATACTGGAGAGCAGGTTCGGCTAAAGGTCCGTCGTAACTTTAACGATGCCAGCAGTGGACTATTTTTTCAGAATTGCTCGCCTACTATGTGGGCAGTCGACTGTGACCAGTTGCATCTTCTACCACTCCTCAAAGAGTATGGGTATGCTTTGAATGAGCCACAGTTGTGTCAGCGGTGAAATATGTTACATCATAACCCGGCTGAGAAAAATGAGCGTTCCTACACCAAAATCTGGACATCGGGCCAACATTTATACCAGTCGATTTGGGACTATGCTTTCGGAAGCATATATGAAAGAAATCATTCCGGATATTCGAGTCATCATTATAATTTTTCGGATTACATAAAAAAACGTCTTGCCGAAACAAGCAAGCTACTTCAACACGGAATCGATGTTTATCGCATAGATTTCGAAAAGGTTTTAGACTACCTATCACTTTCGTGCATCAGGTGCCTGTGCATTCGTATTGGCACTCCTTATTTCAATAGATTCAAGATACAATATGCTGCCATTCACACGACGGTTTTGAAGCAGCTGATAGAAAACGGCTTTTCGGAGTTCAAAAACATGCAGTACGTGTCTTCCTGGTTCAGTCTTCTAGTGTGCATTCTCTCACATCCCCGTCTGAATGAAATCGTAGAAGGAAATTCACAAATGTTACCGTTAGTCAGTCAAACATGTCTCCTACTCACCAATATCATTGTTTCATGGTGTGCTGATCCCAGGATGTCAAACGTGACCGACCAAATTAAAAATATTGGACTAATCGAATGGTACAGGGAAACTCACGAATCACATTTTGATAATTTTATTGAGAGGAAGGAAATTATTTTACTTGAATGCCGGGAGTTTCTACGGTCACCACCATCTCTTAGACAAATAGCAAGAAACGAAATCCGACGACAATTACCGGGCACAAACTTCGTCACGGATGTCGCCAATCTCAATATTCCCCACAATCTCCGAAGATTCATTTTGTGTATCGACATCGAGCATATTCATTGGATCAACGTGCCACCGATGATTTGTAATCTCGCAATGGGAAATATTTCGCCGAATTCCGCGGAAAGGCTAGATGGGGCAGAAGCTGTGCGGTTTTAGGAATGATATTCAACTTGGCTTCCTCGTCTGGTTTTTTCTAGACACACTTTTGGTAACGGAATCCATTCGACTTCCCAGGGCAGCCTAAATTTCTAATTTTGTTAATATTTTGCATTTTAATCTAATGGATGTCTGGATAACTGTCTGGATAAATTTTTCCACGTTTTCTAATAGCCCGCATTTCTAACAGCCATATAGGGCATTTAAAGGCCCCCTCTATTTCAATGCCCTCATTTTGGCCAACCGTCATACGAATGGAATAGTACTAATCACCTCTCCTTCACATCAAGGCATTAAACGGTAATTACGTCCTGGCAAATTGATTGCAATTAATAAGCCAAATTTAACTCGAGTTATTATAATCTAAATGCAAAGCTATGCATCGCTGTTTGTTATCTTTTCATGCTGCCATGAGTGAAACCGTGTAGCTTTCATAAAAAAATAAGAATATATCCCATCGGAAACCCTTCAGACTTCCCGATTTATTATCGACGTTCTCGATTAAATTACTAATGTTTAGCAACCGCTGTCATAAGTAGTGTACTTATTAAGCATCTGCATCACCAAAACGTCCCGGGCGTTTATCGTTAGCTGAGCCATAGAAACTCGTATGCTTCTTCGACGAAACACCGTTCTTCTTTGTGTGCCCTGTATATGGTGACCACTTCCACGTATGTTATTTTAACTCAAACCCTAAATTAGGAGTGGATAATTAGATCCGTACGATGAACTCAGTGACTGTATAAGTAGTGCACGAAAACGACCAAATAAATGTCTTTACGTTGAAGTCTCGTAGCTGTTTGTTTCAAATGTGTGGATTACGATAAGCGCGTGTATTTAAATGTCCGCGGGTTTCGTCTCCTACGCGTCGATATAGAGTGAAACACGGGATCAAACCACATATAACACTAGATAGTCGTCTTCTATGACTGTTAATGTTGGTATCTGGTTCACCTAGACTGAAGCTGCACACTCCCTCCCTCCATACAAAATGCCTAACAATGGATCACACAAGTAGTAAAACGCCTTTATCCACAGTCGCCAAGACTCGAGCAACAACCTAATTTTCCCAGCTCATGGACAAACATCGTAGTTTTAATGTTATAAAGACCCATCCCTATTTTACCCAAAGCATATATAACCTCACCAGTCATTTACATACGTTATCAAATATTGACGCATGTTATAATGCTCACGTTCACTCCATTAAATGCGTCTTCTCATGTAGTCTACCTGGAACATGCATTCATTTACTACGATACCCGTAACAAAACCCCCAACAAAGGTCTGACATTTCTTAGGTCAGAATCGCACCACTGGCGAGCGTCACAGCGTCCCCAGTGCGCTCTAGATTCACCTCTTCCGGTAAAATTACAAATCGAGACAAATCAGATATCACTACAACTCATTGACATGTTGTTCCTGGACTATCCCTTTATGGACGCTCGCTTCTCAAAAAATTTGAGGGTTTTAACTCTCTGCTAAAACCTGCTCTGTTTAAACTTGTCGGCTCGGTCTGTTTACAAGAAACCTTTCTTTGGGACACCAATCAGGACTGGAACTCATCAGAGCCATTTTGAATATATTGTCGTCCGATTCTTTAGTAATCGAACAAATATTTGATTTGCAGACCGATTTCATATGGTCTGTTTTGCAACACGCATAGCATTTCGCATCACGGAATTAAAATTGCTTATGTGAATGCAATTTGCCACACGAATGACAAGTACCGAATGAATAATCAGTCTTTTTTGCGATCTTTAAATGTCCGCGCGTTTTGTCTCCTACGCGTAGATCTAGAGTAAACACGGGATCCTGTATCTGAGAAATGTTTAAAACATTCGAGACAACATTCTTGGAACTGTTCGCACATGCCACGAACACTTTGGAATTTGAGATTCTTGAAGAGTAGTAATTGCCTTTGCAGATTGGGATCATTGATGCCTACAATTAAACGGTCGCGCAATTCCGTGTCTAATTGAGCTTCAAAGCGGCATTTTGTGGCTTTAGTCTGAAGTAGGAGTATAAAATCACGGATTTTTGGTCGAATCTTCATCTCCGGGTGAACCAAGTTCTTCATCAGAGCATAATCGTCTTTACAAATAGCGTTCAGAAAATAAGCCGCTTTCTTTTCTTAAGCCAGATTATCTTGGGTGATAGCCCAAATTTCGAAACGCTCAATTTAGTCCGAGACTTCTTAAGAAGTTTCATAAACTGATAAGGATTCCAGGTTCGTTTTTGACAGTGTTGCGACGCCAAATATGATACGATTCTATAGAGGGTTGAATTAACCCGTAATAGACAATAGACGAATCGTCAGTATAACCGATATAACTCAAATAGGTAACCGGGACCTTGAATTAATTAGAACACGTGCAACAACGTGGAATTGTATATTCTTCAACAGTGTGGTACAACACTCTGCATTGTAAAACGCAATGAGCCGTTATACGGTTAAAGTTAGAAACAACCACAGTTTCCGACTCATTCCGCCTTTCAAGCGGTTAAGAGGTGTTGTTCGGTTCCAGTACACCAGTCGCTACCCATGGGCATTATGAGATCTGTTAGCAAGGCAAAAAACGATCAAAGATCTGGAAATGCTTTTTTTATTTGAAGGATTTACACCGTGACCCGAGGTCATAGTTTTTTGTTTCACGAGAGGCGTTGGCAGATCCCGACAGACAAGGCGGAGATGTTGACCAGCTTGATTCAACGACCATAAGGCCAGATTCGTTCTCCAACCACCTGGATCCCGCTGCCGTCTTGAATTACCCACTTGATGTGGCAATGGCTAGCCGAAACTCCCAGTAAATTTAACCTGTTCCAAAAATTCTCATTTAACAGTCAATTACTTTGTCACATATGAAGCCTGGACATCCTCTAGCAGGAAATATTCGCCCAAGAAAGGAAGAGCAGCACACGATGACCTTTTTTTTTTACCTCAAACGACGTGTCCATACTACTCTCGAAAACAATAGGAACGAATAATGGGAAAGGTCGAGCTCAGACCGGAAATATGAAAAAAAGTTGAAGATATTCGTTGAATAATCTGCAACTCCTCAATCAAACCCAGCGAGACGGGAGTGCATACGAGACTTCAACATCGATCTCAAACACCTTTCATTTCAGGCCTTTCCACCCCAAGACAATCAAGAGTTTACGTTAAGCGTGATGCTTCGAAGAATACGTGACCCCAACCTCGTACACTTATTCCAAGAAATCCTCCGTCAAATGCTAAGGAGGCCATCGCCTGTGCGTCAGCAGCCCAGTTCCAATTCCCCCTTGCTTTCGCCAACCCTATCGCCAATCCACCGCAACTGACAGGCCTACCTCCGACACAAAAACCACAACAGACATATACCTTCCCAAAACTCGATACCCCTACAATGAGGTAAGGGCGCCTTCCTCCTTAAAACCCGGACTGTAACTATTACTCCAAATTCGGCAGAAACGCCAGAGCGTGTGGCCACAACAAAGGTAACACTAACGTACTTTTATCCGGTTTAACCTAACTCTCAACGAGTTTTAAGCCGCCCACTATTACAGGCAGAATGCTGGGTACGATTTCTAGCTTCCTACTAGATACTGGTGCAGCCGTCTCTATTATCAACGAACGAATCCTGCGTGGTTAACGACTTATCCTCTCCCAATTTCCCCAAATACACGTCGTCGCCGCCAATAACTCCCACCTTACGATTTCCGGTTCTGCTACAATCCCCGTCACCCTCAATGACCGGAAATTCCACCACCGTTTTTTTGTCTCCCCCGAGGTCAATGAAAAGGAGACATGCGACCTCGGTGGCGTAGATGTTCGCTACCCCCAACCCACTGAACATTCTTCCATCGAGCAGATTCTACCCGAAAACATCCAAGAGACCGACCGTAGATCCCTTAACAAGGCGTTGTTTCTGTTCACAAAGGTTTTCACTTGTGCAGAACAGACCATCGGACGGACCAATGTCGTACAACATCGGATAGACACGGGTTCCTCAAACCCCAAATAACTTCCTCCGCAAAGAATACCCTCCAACTCAATCGTCGACAAATGCTACAACAAGGCATCATCTGACCCTCCAGCTGCCCATGGGCCGCCACCGTCACCCTTGTTAAGAAAAAAGACAATTCTCTTAGGCTATGCATCGATTACAGGCACCTAAACGCCGTCACAACTAAAGATGCTATTCCCCTACCTCGTATGGATGAATTGTTTGCGGTCATGGCGGATCAGAAGTACTTTACATCTCTAGGCCTCTCCTCTGAAGAACGTGCGAAAACGGGTTTCCCACTGGCTAGCCACGTGCCAACGCGCAGTGCAAAAAGTACTCCATGGGGTATGCACTTCCCGCTGCCTGTTATATCTAGACAACGTAATAGGTTGAGGCACCACCGTCGAAGAATTACTGCTGAATCATACAGAGGTGTTATCGATGTATGCACTGGCCGGCTTGACGTTGAACCCCCGGAAATGCGTTTCTTCTTCCGCAAATCCGTTTCCTTAGTCAGAATTTTAACGGAGACGCTCTCTCGCGCATCCTGATGCGCAAACCCTTCACAGCTGCCCCGTCTGCACCGACGTAGATGTAACGGTATCGTCCTTTGCACTCTATTGGGCTGATTTACAATCCAACGACACCGACATCGGCCTGATTTACAACGTGATTGCCCAGGGTTCCACAAAGCCTACAAAGAAAGAAATGGCGGGAGAAAGCCATGTATCCTAAACCTTGTGGTCGTTCTGGCATAATCTATCGGTGAGGGAACGAATCCTCTACTTCCAGTACGATCCTAATTCCCCGGTTCGCCTGGTGCTGCATCCAGCCTATGCACACAGTCTCAGGCGAGAACTTCATGACCAGCTTGGCAATGTTAGTCAGGGCAAAAGAATGCTTCTGTTGCCAAACCTCCGACAGAAGATCGACCTTGTATTTAAGGACTGTGACACCTGCATCAAACACCCGAACCACAACCCCCGGGAACCTCTCCAACCCATCGCTTCAGGCTATCCGAAACAGCGGCTCGGAGTGGATATCGTCGGCCCCTTTCCTCAATCTTAGACGGGAAACCGGTACCTGTTTGTGATGGTTGATTTTTTTTCTAAATGAACCGAAGCCGAGCCTGACCAGACAGTATCCTCCATCGTTTCGTTTAAAGGGACAAAAATGACCAACAGAAAACAGCAACATCTTATTTGATATGGGAATCGATCTAAATTGGAGAATTTCCGACAGGGAGGCAGTGTTGGAAGAGTCCACAATTCGAGGTAAGTGAGGATGGGATTGGACGTATATTAATGTATGCACACAGACTAATGCGTAATCAACAGTCCCTTGTAGGGGATGAAACTGTTCACGCTGTTTCTTGCAAACCAATTCTTCTGATTTTTAGACATCACAATCTGTGTGGACCAAGAGTACAAAAAATAGCGGATTAATTTGTTGTTTTGCCAGTGACGGCTTCATGCGTGTTTCAATAAATATTCTTAGAAATATTATCCAGTTTGTGGTGTCCCAGAAACAACCCAATGAAAAGGTGGAAGTTGCAGACGCTGCATCATTCAGTACTTTACCAACAAACAGTGCCACACGTGGAACTCAGACTGGTTAAATTGCGCATAATGATTCATTGTGATCACATGCCTAGTAACGTTTTGCAAAATTTGTTTTCGCACAGTGAAAAGCTCCTATTGGTTGCCAGATCGGTTGCTTACGGTAAAGCCAATTGGTTGCCTGAATCACACGAGAAGGCGAAACCTAGTTCACATATAGCCTTAATGCGCCTGTTCGTGATATCACAATTCAAGCATATGACACATTTGCTGCTCTGGCCTTATTCTAGTGACAAGCAACGAAATCGTGAATTGTTTTACTTACTTCACCCACGTTCGTCGAAAATCGTGAGGGACGCCGACTTGATCTACTTCATATTCATTGGCGATGCAGCTCAGTTGGAGGAGGTGCTGAAATATCGACAGAATACTGGAGAGCAGGTTCGGCTAAAGGTCCGTCGTTACTTTAACGATGCCAGCAGTGGATTATTTTTTGAGAAATGCTCGCCTACAATGTGGGCAGTCGACTGTGACCAGTTGCATCTTCTACCACTCCTCAAAGAGTATGGGTATGCCTTGAATGAGCCACAGCTGTGTCAGCGGTGGAATATGTTACATCTAAACCCGGCTAATCAAAATGTACGCCCCTACGTACACATCTGGACATCGGGCCAACATTTATACCAGTCGATCTGGGACTATGCTTTCGGAAGCATCTGCGAAAGATTTTTTTTCCGAATGTTTCGTCTGAATGTTACTTATTTGGAATACATAAACGCACGTCTTGACGAAATAAGCAAGATAATTCAGCACGGAATGGATGTTTATCGCATGAATTTCGAAAATGTTTTAGACTACCTAGCAATTTCGTGCAACAGGTTCCTGATATTGGGTCATGATATTCCTAATTCCAATCGAATAAAAATACAATCTGCTGCCATTCACACAACGGTTGTGAAGCAGCTGATAGAAAACGGCTTTTCGGAGTTCAAAAACAGGCTGTACGTTTCTTCCTGGATCAGTCTTCTTGTGTGCATTCTCTCGCATCCGCGTCTGAAGGAAATCGTAGAAGGAAATCCACAAATGTTACCAGTAGTCAGTCAAACATGTCTCTTACTCATAAATGTCATTGTTTTGTTGGATGCGGATCCCAAGATGAGAAACGTCGGTTATAAAATTAATGATGGTCAACTAATAAAATGGTACAAAGAAGCTCATGAATCACATTTTCATCATTTCATTGAGCAGAAGAAAATTCTCTTACGTGAATGCCGGGAGTTTCTACGGTCACCACCATCTCTCAGACAAATAGCAAGAAACGAAATCCGACGACAATTACCTGGCACAAACTTCGTCAAGAATGTCGGCAGTCTCAAAATTCCCCACAATCTCCAAAAATTCATCATGTATATCGACATCGAGCACATTCATTGGATCAACGTGCCGCCGACTATTTGTAATCTCGCAATGGGAAATATTTCGTCGAAGTCCGCTGAGAGGCTCGAGGGGGCAGAAGCTGTGTTGTTTTAGGAATGATACCCAACTTGGCTTCATAGTCTGGTGTTTTCTGGACACACATTTTGTTACGGAAACCCTTCGACTTCCCAGGAAAGCCTCAATTTCTTATTTTGTTAAAATTCAGCATTTTAATCTAATAGATGACTTGATAATTTTCCAAGAAGTGTCTGTTCTTATTTATACCTAGTCCATCATAATTCCACAAGTAACTGTCTTATTGCTAAATCTATTTTCACCGCATGGTGCGCTTAATTAATCATCTCTCTATAACGCCAACGAGTCATGCATAAAGCTGGAACTGGCATTCCACGATTTTTTTAAAAATTATTCCACGTTTTCGGACACCCGTACAGCGCATTTCAAGGCCTGCTTTATTGCAATGCTCTCATTTTGGCCAACCTTCATGGGAATCAATATTTTTCTAATCACTTCTCATTCAAATCAAAGGATTAAACCAATTATGACATCCTGGCAAATTGATTGTCATCGATAAGCCAACTTGAACTCGGCTCATTATAATCGATCTTAATGGAAAGATATACATCGCTGTTGGTTATCTTTTCTTGCTGCCCTAAGTGAAACCGTGTACCTTTGCAAGAAAAAGAATAGATCTATAAGCGTGTGTTTCTAAACTTCCCTGCTTGGCGGATGTTTCCTTAAACTCGGGAATATTAACCGTTTGCGAACCGTTTTGGTTCTCCAAAAAACTATTATCGAATTACTTTCCCTCATTAAATCCGGTAACGTGTAAAAACGCCTCCGTGTCATTTTTCTGGAACTCTTCCGGCGTCATATAGTCTCTTACAAATGTCT
Source organism: Proteocephalus fallax (assembly GCA_028672205.1). Classification (NCBI taxonomy): domain Eukaryota; kingdom Metazoa; phylum Platyhelminthes; class Cestoda; order Proteocephalidea; family Proteocephalidae; genus Proteocephalus; species Proteocephalus fallax. The sequence goes on from JAPUBX010002419.1 coordinate 19,987, forward strand.
TCCAGTTGGGTGAGAAACGTTAAATTCGGGACATAACATTTACTGTTGTGCATCTATTTCATACAGGGGAATGCAACAAGCCCTCACGTTGATAAATTAAGACAACATCGACGACCATTGGCCGGCCCCCGACTTTTTACCACGACAAGCGCCACGTGTGTCCAGACAGGACTCGCCTGCAGCGGGTGCTAAGCATCGCGCCTTGTCGGCGTTTTTGGCCCAGGTCGGGCCCTCACTATTGTTTGAATAATAAGCAATATTATAAATTCCTGACCTTCGTCTTTGGCCATCGTGCCATTATGAATTTTTGGGCCACGAAGTATTCGAATAACCATAAGCTTTTAGAAAAATTCTAATAGCTTTAGTAGTTTGTTGTTTTAGTCTCATATAATATTTTGCTTTAACTGGACTAGGGCGGTTTAACACCGCGAACTTTGGGATCGTCGATCACTCTATCGCGAGCTTTGTAACACCGTTTACATCTTTATATCGAGGGAAAATGGTGAAGCTAATCAAGCAGACGACAAAGAAGCCTCTGCCAAAAATGACGGTATCAACGAGAACGTCGACAACAGAATGTCGACCGGTTTCTTCTTCGCGCGACAATACGGAAGAATACAAACAGAAGTCACTTGCGGTGCGAATCCGCGAGCTGACGATAACTTTCGCGAAGCTTCAGATAGAGCATCAAACCATGCTGCTGAACAAGGAACATTCGCCGATTACCCCTGCTCCTGAACAAGAGCCGACGCCCTATACCCCTGTTCATTCCCCACGACCGTACCGTCCCAACCCCGTAACTCTCCGTCCTTTCACCGTGAATGAAATCCCTCTTTTCCCAGCAGTGTCTTCGTATTGTTACAATCTATACCACCAAAACGTACTGGGGGGTGATCATTAGCTGACCGATAGAAAGTCGGATTCTTCTTCGACGAAATACATATCTTTTTTTATCTGCCCCTTCCACGAGTGTTTACCGTAAATTCGGAGCAGATAATTAGATCCGTCCAATGAACTTAGTTACCTGAATATTGTATGTTTCGTTGACGGATTTTAGATACACCAGTTTCCTAATTGCTTTAGCAATTATATGATAATTTTGAACATGAAGCCCCACTATTTGTTTTGATTCTACGCATATGAACGGTTAATATTTACTGTTCAACAAAAGAATTCGGTTTTCCGCTTTGTCGGATTTTTAGCACAGTATCTTTTCGTTTCATAAATCAGACAATTCAATCGTAAATGTTACTAGAATTCGTATGAGAATACGGTGATACTTTTTCGTTTGATACATTTGTGACGAGTTATCTGTAATTAATTCTCTTAATACGCCACTCATAAATGGCACAGTAATTGAATATTAAATCTCGATTATAAATCTATTCTTCAAAGAAATGGAAAATTATATGCCTTTTTCCAGCTTATTTGTTTAACATTTACGAATTGGAAACGGCACTTAGTTATGAGTTGTTTTGGGTATCTTAATTCTTGCTTCATTTTCCCAAAGGTAAATGGATTCATTCTACAACCGTTTAGCTGCAGAAGCAGATGAGGATTTGGGATACGCACTTGGTAACTCGCAACATGTCCACAAAATTTATTTCTCTCTTTAGTCGGAAGAGCATTGTGATCGGGTAGATATGGACGATTTGCTTGATAGTTTAGACTTTTCTGACAGATCCAAAATAAAATCGGCTCCCGATGCGAAATCTGCGTTGGATATAAGCCACGGTAAGCTTTATTCCATTGTGCATTTCTGGGTTGATATTCTTCTTTGACTTTGAAAACCACGATTTATGTTGTGTAGATTCACTCAAACTGACATTTGAGGAAACTCCGCTAGATTCCTCCTCTATAGCTGAAAGCCAGGTCCCAGCTTGTACTAGTTCGACTCCACCAGTCAGTCGACAAAATGCGAGTAACTCAAGACAAAGAAATTCTAAAAGAAACACTCTCGACTTCGACGCACCAATTGGAGAGCCCGTTGCCAGTGACCTGAAGATTGGCAATAAAAAGGGCGAAAGTAGTTTGGACACGTCTTTCGAGGTCAAAGGTTGTCCATCAAAGCGATCTGTGCGGTTTTCCGAAAACGTGGAACAGTTATCTTGGTAAATGTGTCTGCATGCATTTGTTCGAAAACTCATCTAGTGCTGCTCTTCCTTTCTTAAGTGTTGCTGTTTTCGTTTGTGCGGATATTTCCTGATAAAGGATGTCCAGGCTTCATGTCTGTCAAAGTCAGTGACTGTTGAATTAATAATTTTTGAACAGGTTAAGTTCACTCGCTGTTTGGTCGAGGGGCCACCTCTAGCCATTGCAAACTTGACTGTATCCGCTTTGGTTGCGTCTGCGGGTTAAAGACTGTCACAGACTCAGTTTTTCAGTGACCATGGACAGCACATCACTCCAACAAATTCAATAGCACTGGCGGCATAGCAAAAAACACTTTTTGTTCTATTTTTACCAGCTAACTACGTGTGTGATTCATTGTGAGGCATTCTGTATGGAGGGAGAAAGTGTGTTGCTTCAGTCTAGATGAACCAGATTCCATTATTCGTCGTCATAGAAGACGAACATCCTGTGTAATATGAACGTGATTTCCTGCAAAAACGCAACCTGTAAAAGTATTCCCAAGAAACATAGTGTAGCCAAAAAAAAATTGATATTTTTTCGTGGGACCATTTTCTGCAGACTTATTGGATGTCTTTATAAATATTCTGCGGAATATTGTACAACTGACCCAGCAACTCGCGAAGATAAGGTTTCGTCTTCTCTTGCCTAAATAAAGAAATATTGCGCAGTAATGATCTGCATTTTATACTTCGTCTCTTGGCTAAAGGTTACGCTTCTAATCCTCTAGAAGTGTTTGCAATTCACTCGAATGGAGATGGAATAAATGCTTTATGTATGTTTCCATAAATATTCGTAGAAATATTATCCAGATTGTGGCGTCCAGAAACAACCCAATGAAGAGGTTGAAGTTGCAGACGCTGCATCATTTAGTACTTTACCATTAAACAAGGCATAGGTGGAACTCCGACTGGTTAAATTGCGTATAATGATTCATGGTGATCACGTGCCTAGTAACGTTTTGCAAATTTTGTTTTCGCACAATGAAAAGCTCCTATTCGTTGCCAGATCAGTTGCTTACGGTAAAGCCAATTGGTTGCCTGAATCACACGAGAAGGCAAAACCTGGTTGGCATACAGCCTTAATGCGCCTGTTCGTGATATCACAATTCAAGCATATGACACATTTGCTGCTCTGGCCTTATTGTAGTGACAAGCAACGAAATCGTGAATTGTTTTACTTACTGCACCCACGTTCGTCGAAAATCGTGAGGGATGCCGACTTGATCTATTTCATATGTAATGGCGATGCAGCTCAGTTGGAGGAGGTGCTGAAATGTCGCCAGAATACTGGAGAGCAGGTTCGGCTAAAGGTCCGTCGTAACTTTACCGATGCCAGCAGTGGACGTTTATTTTCAGAATTGCTCGCCCACGATTTGGGCAGTCGACTGTGACTAGTGGAATCTTCTAGCACTCCTTAAAGAGTATGGGTATGCCTTGAATGCGCCACAGTTGTGTCAGCGGTGGAATATGTTACATCATAACCCGGCTGATAAAAATGAACGTTCCTACGCCAACATCTGGACATCGGGCCAACATTTATACCAGTCGATTTGGGACTATGCTTTCGGAAGCATATATAAAAGATATCATTCCGGATATTCGAGTCATCATTATAATTTTTCGGATTACATAAAAAAACGTCTTGCCGAAACAAGCAAGCTACTTCAACACGGAATCGATGTTTATCGCATAGATTTTGAAAAAGTGTTATACTACCTATCACTTTCGTGCATCAGGTGCCTGTGCATTCGTATTGGCACTCCTTATTTCAATAGATTCAAGATACAATATGCTGCCATTCACACGACGGTTTTGAAGCAGCTGATAGATAACGGCTTTTCTGAGTTCAAAAACATGCAGTACGTCTCTTCCTGGTTCAGTCTTCTAGTGTGCATTCTCTCACATCCCCGTCTGAAGGAAATCGTAGATGGAAATCGACAAATGTAACCTTTAGTTTGTCAAACATGTCTCCTACTCATCAATATCATTGTTTCGTTGTATGCTGATCCCAGGATGTCAAACGTGACCGACCAAATTAAAAATATTGGACTAATCGAATGGTACAGAGAAGCTCATGATTCACATTTGCATAATTTAATTGAGCAGAAGAAAATTCTCTTACTTGAATGCCAGGAGTTTCTTCGGTCACCACCATCTCTCACACTAATGACAAAAAAGGAAATCCGACGACAATTACCGGGCACAAACTTCGTCAAGAATGTCGCCAATCTCAATATTCCCCACAATCTCCAAAGATTCATCTTGTATATCGACATCGAGCACATTCATTGGATCAACGTGCCACCGACTATTTGTAATCTCGCAATGGGAAGCATTTCATCGAAGTCAGCGGATAGGCTAGATGGGGCAGAAGCTGTGCGGTTTTAGGAATGATACCCAACTTGGCTTCCTCGTGTGGTGTTTCTTGACACAATATTGTTAACGGAAAACCTTCGACTGCCAAGGAAAGCCTCAATTTCTAATTTTGTAAATATTTTGCATTTAAATCTTATAGATGACTGGATCATTACGGAGTTGGGAGGTCGCGTTTGGGTGGAAGGTACGCGGATTTTAGATATCGGCTCTAGTTAAAGAGCAGGGGCAGGGGTAAATAGCGATTTATCCTTGTTCAGCGTTCTATTCTGACGCTCTGCCAGTAGCTTCGCCATTCCGGTCGCCAGTTCGCGGATTCGCGCTTCCATTCACTTCATCTTCTTCTGTATTCACGCGCGAAGAAGGAAACGGTCGACTTCCTGTTGTCGATATTCTTATTGATATGGCCTGGTTAGGCAGGAGCTTTTTGGGCTTACGATTCATCAGTTTCGACATAACCTCTATAAAAAAAGATGACTCATCGCAGACAAACTGTGTCTCACACGACAATACAAAAAGTCGCGGTTTCAAACCGGCCCAGTCTAGTTAAAACAACATTTTATATGAGACTAAAACCAGAAAAGAATATTTATAAAATAAAAAAAATAGTTTTCTTCCGCAATAATTAGATCCGTACAATGAACTCAGTGACTGTAGAAGTAGTGAACGAAAACTACGAAATTAATGTCTTCACTCGACAAGCTTCGAAGGCAAGTTCGAAGAAGAATAAATCGGGTGGAACCGCACTTAACCGGGATGAAATTCGGATCGGGTATCCACGATAGCGAAGTTTATGCGAAACTTTAGACCCCCTCCTCCATTTAGCTTTTGCATGCGAATATTGGCAGACAAATTGATGGAGGATTTAAAACTGCGGCGGTCAGAACAGATATTCGGGTTCGGGAGAATTGCCGCCAGGAATGCAGTGTTGGATGAGACCACAATTCGAGTTGAGTGAGGATAGAATAGGGTGTGTATTTATGTATGCGCACAAGAGGTGAATCCACAGAATACTGTGGACGCTGTGACGCTCGTCAGTAGTGTGATTCTGACCTAAGAAATGTTAAACCTATGCTGCTACCTTACGATTTCCGGTTCTGCTACACTCCCCGAAACTTTCAATGGCGGGACATTCCACTACCGTTTCTTTGTCTCCCCCGAGATCAAGTGGAACGCTATTCTTGGCTCTGATTTCTTGAGGAAAAATATACGGGCTATTAATTTCTCCAAAATATGTAAATCTTTACACTTGACCAATGACAATGAGACACGCGACCTCAGTTGCATAGATGTTCGCTACCCCCACCCACTGAACCTTCTTCCATCGAGCAGATTCTACCCGACAACATCCCAGAGACCGACCGCCAATACCTTTACAAGGCGTTGATTCTGTTCACAACCGCTTTCACTTGGGCAGACCAAGCCATCCGTCGGACCAATGTCGTACAACATCCGATATACACACGTCCCTCAACCCCCCAATACTTTCCTCCGCGAAGAATACCCTTCCACCTCCATGACGAACTTAACTGAATCGTCGAAAAATAATACAACAAGGCATCATCAGACCCTCGAGCTTCCAAAGGGCCGCCCCCGTCACCCTAGTGAAGAAAAAAAATATCTTAGGCTATGCATCGATTACAGGATGACTTGTTAGCGGTCATGGGGGAATCAGGAGTACTTCACATCTCTGGACCTCTCCTCCAGCTTACTGGCAGATTGAAGTAAACCCTGAAGACCGTTCGAAAACGGCTTTCACACTGCCTACCGGAATTTACGAGTTTACCACACTCCCTTTGGGCCTCGTCAACGCGGCGGCCACGTGCTAACGCTCAATGCAAAAAGTACTCCAATGGTTGTACACTTCCCGCTGCCTCGTATATCTAGACAACGTAATGGGTTGAGGCACCACCGTCGAACAATAACTGCGGAATCAAACAGAGGTGTTACCGTGGTATGCTCGGGCCGGCTTGACGTTTAACCCCTTGAAATGCGCCATTCTTCAACCGAAAATCCGTTTTCTCGGTCATATTGTAGGCCGCGACGGTCTCCAAACAGACCCCGACAAGGTCAAGGCCGTGCATGTTTGGACACTTCCCTCTAAAAGCGACGAATCACGGTCTTTCCTAGTGCTAGCCGGCAACTACAGGCCCCTTATCCGCACCTACGCCCGGCTCGCCTTCCCACTAACAAGACTGACCGAGAAGTCCGTTTCGTTGGACCCCCGACTGCGACCGAGCTTTTTCCCATCTCAAAGAAACCCTCACCGCTGCCCCAGTCTTCAGGTTCCCCGTTTTTACGCGTGAAGGCCATACGTTTATCCTGGACACGGACGCCAGTAGCAATGCCATTGGCAGAAACCTGGCACAGACCGAGGACGATGGCAAGGAACACGTCATTCAATATGGTAGCCGCCCTTCGACAAGGCAGAACGGAACTATAGTGCTACCCGCCGCGAGATGCTGGCACTGGTCTACTTCACAAAAATATGTTTACGCCTTCCTAACAAGCAAACCTTTTAATCATTCGGACCTCCGACTCAACTCTCCAATAGCTTCAACGCTTCCGGGAACCCGAAGGACAAGTGGCCCGGAAAAACAACGCCGACGCCCTCTGGCGCATCCCGATGCGCAAACCCAACAGCTACCCCGTCTGCACCGACGTAGATGTCAACACTTTACGGTATCGTCCTCCGCACTCAATTGAGCTGATTTGAAATCTTACGACCCCGGCATCGGCCTGATTTACAACAGGATGGCCAACGGTTCCACAAAGCCTACAAA